>JAWRVF010000167.1:0-260816 GCA_036785485.1 Physcomitrellopsis africana | reverse complement strand
CTCAACATCTAACCACCGCTCCTCGTGGAACTCGTGCCTAAAAGGAGGGGTAATGTCACGGACATACACATAGTTACCTATATAATTAAGTAGAATTAAGTAAAAGTAGGTAAAAGTAGATTAATTCTATAATATCTTCTAGAAAAACTTCCTGGAAGCTTCATAGATGCTGCTTTGACCGTATAGGTGTCTATAGTTGATTTCTTGGTTAGAAACTTGGTCAACAAGTTAACCATGTGCCACACATGTTAATAGCTTGTTCTTCAAGCTAACTATGTGGCGCACATGTAAAAAACTTGCCTTGCAAGCTAAGACAAGTGGCCTTCAAAGTCAACACATATTGGAGGTCCTATAGAACATCGCCATGTAGCTTCTAGTTAGATAGTATATATAGAGACAAGAGTGAAGCCTTCTTCACTCTTGTCAACTCCTTTCTTGCTTCTAATCTAGTTTCAAGAGTCTCTAGTTGTCTTGTCTTTTGACAATAGCCATTCCAGTTTCTATTGAATACATATTTTCTTATTTCTATTTTATAAGAGAAGTCTCACTTATCCATTTGATTTCATCGAGTTCTTGTCCTTGACAGATAGTGATTGAAAAAAGGTGGTAGAAAAAAAGATACAAAACTTGCAATAAGAATCACATTTAGTTGCAATTTATATTGTAAAATTTTAATAACTTACATGTGACCTTGATTGGAATAATAAGACATTTCTTACTTGATTTTAATATGATTTAAGAGATGATATAAAAAAATTATTGATTACAATGTTCTAAATTAATAATTTAAAAGAATTCATATTTTAAGCTATCACTTATCACAATCACCTATTTGAATTGTAATAAGAAAGACATTGGATTTCTAAAAATAATTATTACAATGCAAATGCCATTTCTTTAAGAATATGAAAGACAATTCAATGGGCCTTAAACCTATACAAATTGATGTGATTCAATTTAAGCCACTATCACAAATAGAAAAAGATAGACTTTGGCAAAAAAATTTGAATTTATATTATAAAAAGTCTAATTATAAAATGATTAATTATTGAAACAAGTTTAAAAGATTCAAGGCACAAAATATGACATCAATTCCATAATTGGCTAAATCAAAAAATAAGGATGTCTAATTATAATAGAGGCCATGCAGTTGCATACCACCAAATTCCAACTACTAGAAAAAGGTTTTTTTTAACCTATATCTTATTTTATACTTGTTTTATACATGCATATATAAAAATCCTAAGTTGTGAGATTTTTGTTAAAGTTCTTTTGGATATTAGAGCCTAAGCATGTTTTATAGATAAAAGATTTTACAATTAAGTATGATCTAGTATTAATAAAGAAGATTCATCTTGTATTTATTGAAATCATTGATGGACAAGTATCAAAGATAAAAATTGAAAGAAAATACATAAATCAATGAAATTTTTATTAAAAAAAAGTGACAAAATAAAAATAAAAAAGTATATATAATCAAAAAGAAATTAGAATAGCTATTGCCAAAGACTAGAAAATATTAAGACTCTTGAACTAAATTAGAAACAAAAAAAAAAATTGACAAGAGTGAAGAAGGCTTCATTCTTGTCTCTAAATATACTATCTATCTAATAAATACATGGCGGCATTCTATAAGATCTCCAACATGTGTCCAATTTGCAAGACTTGTGTCAAGTTTGCAAGACAAGTTTTCTATATGTGTACCATATATTTAGCTTATTCTACAAGCTACCAACATGTGTGATATGTGGCTAATTTGTTGGCTAAGTTTTTAACCTATCAATCACCTATAGATATGAATAAAGATGAAAGTAAGTCTATAAATTTTTTAGGAAGCTTCTTTATAAGAAATTATCAAATTAATCTACTTTTATTGACTTCAACCTATCCATATTAACTAAATGATTATTAGAATAAATCTTATGTCTTTAATATTATTTCTTCTTTTATGGGCAAGTTCTACAAAGAACGGTAATTACATGTTGAGAAAGTCCAAGATGTGCCAAATTATATTTGCCACATACATTAATCTTTATTCCTTTTGAAGGTAGTTGATTGTCCTCTCAGCCATTAATAGTATTTCATACCAAGACGGGAGGATTATCCTAATATTTGATTATTATTGAGGCCTTCATAAATTTTTTGAAAAAAAACATTTGAAATACCATGAAAAATAGTTCCTATCTCTAAAAGTATCATCAAATACTGGAAGTCTCTTTTAAGGTTGTCATATCAAATACGTTGTATCTTGCCATTAATTTGAGAAAAAACATGTTGTTCCTAAAGATCTTCATCTCTATTCCATCGTCTTGAAGGTTGCAATAGTCGTAATGTCTTATTTGGTAAATCAATAAATGATAGCTCTTGAATTGAATTTGCTAAATGTTGATTTTCTATCTCTTTGGTGCTAAAAAATTCAAAAAAATAGCAAATAATGATATAAGATTGAATGAAATCTCTATTGAACTTGTTTTACTTTATAGCAAAGATTTTTTTAATTCTTCATCTTGATTTTGATAGATGTTATCAATGAAATGTATTGACTTTTGTTGATGTATTTATTAGATTCTTGGATGGCTCTGATGTGTATTTACTAATATTATATTATTACCAATGTATAAGATATTCTAGCTGATTTTGATATCATCTTGAATCTAAAACCTCTTCTATTTTAAATTCTTTAATATTATCCACTTTTATAAGAAAGAGTGGTATTTATCTTCTTTCTTATAAATCCATTGAGTTATATGAATTGAGCAATAATACTTGGAATACATAATGAATCTTCATAGATTTTGATGTGTGTAATCAATAAGCAATTAAATTGATCTATTTATAAACCAAAAATGGTCCAAGCCTATAATAATCTAGCTTGTTATAAGGATGAATAGTCTTGATATTGCGACAAAGTAATCATATCTTATCATCAATGTGAAATTGAGGTTGTTTCTTATGATAGATATTTGCATTGATCTTTTATCATTCTTGAGCTTCTTTTAATAGTGCCTTCATTGTTGCATGTAACTCTAACAACTAATTCACCAAATCTTTTGGTGTAAGATTATCAATTTCTAAAAAGCCAAAAGTATTAAGTTGTGGATGATAACTATAATCGATAAAGAATAGAATTTATTGAATAGAAGAATATATCAAATTATTATAAACAAATTCTATCAATCACAAAAGAATTATTCAATCATCTTGATGATAATTGATGGTATACCTCAAATATTGCTCCAAAATTTGATATATCCATTTTGTTTGTCCATCAATTTGAAGATGGAAAATTGAAGATAATTTAATGTTTGTCTTCAATGTTTTGAAAAGGATTCTCTAAAATCTTGATACAAATTGCATCCCTCTATCTGATATAATATTCCTTAGCAGTCTATAAAAACAATAGATGTTGTCAAAAAAAAGTTTAATTGTTTCTTCACCTATGATAAATTTTGTACATGGTATAAAATGTAACATCTTAGTGAAATGATTTACAATCATGAATATAAAATCATATGAATTTGAATTTGAAAGGTCTATGATAAAATTCATAGAAATAGAAGATCAAAGTTGTTTTGATATAGATAATGGTTGGAAAAGTTTGTAAGGTCAATGACAAGGAGTTTTTGATCTTGAACACACATTATATAGCTATACAAACTCTTTAACAACCTTCTATATTTGAAGCCACCAAAAATCTCTTGGTATTAGCTTCAAAATCATATTATATCCAAAACATCATATTATAGAGAAGTTGTGATAAGCTTCAAGAGTATGTAGTCATGTTTTATCTTTTAGAACATATAAACAACATTCAAAATAGAATAAATTATTTTTATACTCAAACTTGGAAGTATCATGAGACTTAAGTGAATTATTCTTAATATCATGAACAAAAAGATTTAAAGATATATTTGATTGAACTTGCTTGAAAAAAATTAAATCAAAAGTTAATGTTGATTTCATTGCTTTTAGATAAAATTGCTTTGGCTTCAAGAAGATCATTTTTTGTTGATCAAAAGCTAAATTTTTTTCTTTTGATATAAGATAAAAATATCTAAAAAAACATCGGATTGACCTTATTATTTTCCTAACTAATAAGTGATATTGAATTCAAATCTTGACAAAGATATGCTCCAACAAGCTTGACAATAATTCAATACATGTATTGATATGAAGTATTTAAGGTTCTTGTGATCTATATACATAGTGATTGAACTAAAAGCATCTTTTAGATAGTGATGCTATTCTTAAAAAGAATTTATAATTACAAAAAAAAATTTATTATAAATTTTATAATTAATCTCTAATACTAAAAAGTTTTTAAAATAAAAAGCTGTTGGATGGAAATTGTCATTTTCTTCTATTTGTGACAATACCATATTAAAGGCAAAGTTTGATGCATCTATTTCTATAAAAAATGTCTTAGAAAAGTCAACGCAATACAAAATTGGTACAGTAATAAAAGTTATTTTCAAAGCTTCAAACAATATTTTTGATTCTTTATTCTATTCCAGTTTGTCTATATAAGTTAAGCATATAAGTAGGGCTGCACTTTGAAAAAAGTTCTTTATGAAGATTTAATAATAATTAGAAAATTTCAAAAAACATTACACATCCCTTATTATTCTTAGAATCTTCTAATCTATGATTGTTTGGACTTTCTTAGGATCCATCATGAGACCATCATTTAAAATGATGTATCCTAAGAAGTCAACTTAAATAGTGTGAAATACATACTTTTTTATCTTAGCATAAAATACCATATGTCTAAGTTTTTGTAACACACAATAAACATATAATTCATGCTCTTCTATGTTCTTAGACTAGATTAAAATATTATCTAGGTAAAAAATAATAAAATTATCTAAGAATTCATGAAAAATATCATTTATGAGATGTTGAAAAGCAACTAGTGTATTTATGAGTCTAAAAGGCATTACATTATATTCAAAGTATCTATATCTTGTTCAAAATATAATCTTCTATTCATCTCCTTCTTTAATACAAACCAAAATATATATTCCTAATAGATCTATTTCTATATAGATATTAATTTGATTTAATTGATTAAAAATTCTAAATATTTAGAATAGAAGATATCTATTCAAAATGATAATCTTGTTGAATCCTTGATAATCTATACACATTTGTAGTAATCCATTTTTTTTTTTTTTTCCACAAACAAGATAGGAGCTCATATTAGAGATTTTGAATGGTATATGAAATTCTTGGCCAAATTCTCATCAATAGATTCCTTGAATTTAGCCAATTCATTTTGTAATAAACTATAGATTGGTCCAAATAGAGGCTAAGTTCCCTCTTTGAGATTGATTGAGCAGTTATATGGATAATAGTCTAAAAAAATATTTATATTCTTTTTCTTAAAAATATATTGATAATCTTGATATTGACTTGGAATACCACTTGAAGTCTTTTTACTATCAGAAATGGATGTAGCATAAATAATAAAAGATGATTATTTTTTTATTGCATGCATAAAAGTTTTTACATTTAAATATATGCATTTTATTATATTAGACTTTTTTACTTTTCACATGATTAATAATACTTTGCAAAAAGTCAAATCTATAAAAAATCTATTCTATTCAAAGATTATACTTTTTTAATTATAATTGAATAGAGTAGGTTTGAGAATGCACCAAGCACTTGGCTGTGAAATGTAAGGTTGTGTTTATAAAAATGCAAGAAATCCTAATAGATTTTATTCCATATAAGAAGAACATAATCCAAATTTCAATGCAAAAGTGTTTAAATCCAATATAAAGTGCTAAAAAACACTCTTATTAGTAATCTCAACCACACATAATTCTAATTGTTTTATTACCTTCACAATAAAGCAACTTAGATTTTCTTCACAAGTCTTAATCCTAGTCAATGAGCTTTAGAAAGCTATAACTCCTAATCTGACCATCTACTTGATACAAAATTTTTTATAAAAATATCACTATAAGTTATCTACATGCTCAAAAAATTTCAGCCCAATCCAACTTACAAATTGTAAGATAATGCCAAAATTCCGCACTAGTGACTCTCAGCCTCTTATTCAAAGTTTGATGCAGATATGCCAACAACAACTTCTCTTTTTTTAACTATTAACTCTAGCTCAAACTTGGCATATAGCTTGGTCTTTGCGTCTTTTAATATTATACTAATTTTCACCTTGTTTTGACTAATAGATCTCTAGATTTTGTAAAATCTCTAAACAACTTCAAACTGCCAATTTCAGGTACCTTGTTGCACTAATGGGCAAATATCTCTCAGCTGCATCTTGAGATTGTTATAAGATTTTTTGTATTCTTAGCTTACCCAATCAACCAGATATTATCTAATTTGCAACTATAGATGTTGCACCAATTGTACAAAGAAATGAAAAGTGCTAGCCCTAATTTTCTTACATAAAATCCAAATTATCAATACAAATCTTGATTTTGAATAACCATTGCTCCCTCCTCACAAACCCTATGAAAGAAAACTTTTTGCTTCTAAAACGAGCTCAAAACCCTCTCCCAAATCCTACTTGCCAATTTTTAAATGTCCTGAATCCTTGCCTTCTGTGGTCGTTTTTGTGGCTAGAGATCTATTTTAGACCCTGTCTCATATCCGGTCGTCCCCCGGATATTAATCAAATTTATTTTAAGGATATTTAAACTTAATCCTATTCTCAACTCAACCATGATCTCTACCATATTAACTTTTTATCTCCTTTATTCTATCTTTATTAACATGTGACTTTTTTAAAAGCCGTGAATTGATTTCTACAACTTGGAAGAAAATTTTAATAACTAACTTTTATCTAATAGCTATTAAAACAAGAATTAATCTAAGAGGCTTTCATAAATCTTTTCTTAAGTATCTTAAGTTTCTAATGAACTAAGATAATTAAGTATTAAATAGAATTTATCCTTATTCATATTTTTCACTATATGAACATGTTACAACACAACAACAGTCCCTATTGAAGCTAGATAAACTTGTTTTTTGACATATTATCTTTTTAAGAGCTGTATTCTTTATTTTGTAGTTATATCATTTTTTTGAATAATGTTAAATAATATTCTTAGATTTTCTATAGTATTTTTTGACAACGACAAGTATTTTTTTAATTTAGTAAGAGATTTAAAATGTATTATATCAATTTACCTATCTTTAATTTTTAAATATACATAATGAAAAAACATTAATGTTATCATTAAATTATAATAATATTGAGGCTCTCTTATGCAATTTTCAAATTGAAACTTAAAAAACCAATTGTCACACTTTACAACAAAGTCAATTATTTGACTTAATATCTGAGGATCAAATAAGTTGAGCATCAATTTCTTTATCTCATATTGTAATCCATAGAGAAATTGGTTAATTAATGTAACATCATCTTGTTATAAGATATGGATCTTGTTAGTTATAATACAAATTATATTATATTTTCCATATATAGATTAAAATTTCACTAAAAATACCTCCAAAGTATCCAATATTGGATCATATCATTTAAAAAAAGATGAAAATTATAATAAAATAAAACCTAAAAGTAGTGCTTTAATAAACCAAACTTATGATCTTTGAGTTGAATAACTTTAAGATTGAAGTTCAATTACCAATTACACTTCATTGATGAATCTTTAAAACTTAGATCTTATGCCATTAAATTTTTTAAGCAAATTGATTTTTGGTTTGTTGATGCTTGAATTATATTCCATCATAAGTGAAGTAGTATGGCTTGGTGTAGATATTGAAGCAGCTCCAATCATCTCTATATTTTTAATTTTTGCTAATCTTGTTACTCTTTGTGGTGGTAAATTGAGTTAATGCATTGTAAGCATTAACTCTCTCATTTGCTCTTTTATTTGTATCATTGCATTCTTCATTTCAACAAGCTCTGCCATGATAATACAATAAAAAAGAAGATGTTTATTCTCACTTAAGAAAGATAGAATAAAACACTTAAGAAAAAATAAATAAATTTAAAGAATAATATTAATTTAGAAGTGAATAATCTACAACTTCTAATATGCTTATGTCTTATTAAGAAAAAAGAATAATTTACTCTTAATCAAGAAAAGACAATTCTAATATTATATATGCACTCTTGTCAATCTATCAAGGATATGAACTAAAAGAAGATGCATAAACCAGTGAAATCTGTGTCAAAAAAAAGTGACAAAATAAAAATGAGAAAATATATATATTCAAGAAGTAATTGGAAAGGCTATTGTCTAAGGCTAAAAAATATCAAGACTCTTGAATTAGATTAGAAGTAAAAAAAGAATTGATAAGAGTGAAAAGGCTTCATTCTTGTTTCTATATATACTATCTATCTAATAAATATGTGGCGGCATTCAGTAGGACCTCTAATATATGTCCAATTTGCAAGACACTTGTCAAACTTGGAAGATAAGTTTTTTATATGTGCACTATATATTTAGCTTGTTCCAAAAACTATCAATATGTGTGACATGTGGCTAACTTATTGGCCAAGTTTCTAACCTATCGATCACCTATAGATATGAATAAAGATGAAATTGTGTCTATAAAGCTTTTAGGAAGCTTTTCTATAAGAAATTATCAAATTAATCTACTTTTATCTACTTCTATTTATTCATTTTAATTAGATAATTATTAAAATAAATCTTATGTCTATAATAACAAGTACTTATATTAGAAGATGTTATTGAAGAAACAAAATCATTGCAAGTGGTATTAAAAAAATTAAATATCACATATTATCTTCAATATTATTTAATATCTTACAAATCCTATTGTCATGAGACTTCTTTAATTCAAATTATATAATCTTAATATTACTTGGAATTTGTACAATATTTGTTTAAAATCAAAATACCAAAAGAAAAAATATATTACATCTTTATTATATAAAGCTATTTCTTTTATACTAGAAACAAAGGATAATATTGTATTTGTGATATATGCTACTTTAATAAGAAATTTAACTAAATAAATTTTACAAGATATTCCAAAATAATACCAAGATTTTAAGGATGTTCTTAAAAACAAAAATAAAGACATGCTACCAAAACATTGATTGTATGATTGTGCCATAGAATTGCAAAAAAGAGTTCAATTGCCATTCAGACCAATATGTAATCTTTCACAAATAAAATTAACAATCTTATAGGAATATATTGATGAAATTTTTTAAAGAATTTCATTCAATATTCAATATCACTTATAAGAGCATCTATATTTCTTGTAAAGAAGAAAGATGGATCTTTATAAATATGCATTGTTTATTAATATTTAAACAAGATAATAATAAAAAATTATTATCTATTACTATTAATATCAAAACTCTTTGAAGAATTGAATCAAATAAAGATCTACACAAAAATTAGTCTTTTTGGACTTTATAATTTAATATACATAAAAGGAAGGAACAAATAGAAGATGACATTTTAGACAAGGTATAGGCATTTTGAATATAATGTCAATTCTTTTGGACTAACAAATACATCAATTATATTCTAATACTTGATAAATGATGTCTTTGAAGAATTCTTCAATAAATTTATTATTTACTATTTTAATGATATTTTGATCTATTCAAAAAGTCTTAAAGAGCATAAAAAATATATAAGATTGGTACTACAAAAATTAAAAAATATAGATTTATATGCCAAATTAAAAAAATATAGAATTTTTTGGATGTGTTATATCAAATAAAGATTTATTAATGGATCTAAAGAAGGTTCAAGTTGTTAAAAATGGAATTTTTTTAAAAATAATACAAAATCTACAATATTTTCTTAAATTTGATAATTTTTATTGAATATTCATCAAGAATTATTTTCAAGTTGCTATTCTACTTATTCAATTGATATACAAGAATGAGTTGAAATAGGGGCTTCAAGCAAAGAAGTCTTTTGAAGATCTTAAATTGGCTTTTATTACAATTCCAATAATAATACATCCAAATTTTATAAAAAAAAATTATATGAAAATTGATGCTTTAGATTTTGTATAAAAAATTGTACAAAGACAAAAAACTTCAACTAGTTGCATTTTATTCTAAGAAGTTTTTAGTTGTTAAGATCAATTATAAAATCTTTAATAAATAATTCCTTGATATTAAGGATTCTTTTAAAGAATGGTGCCATTCGCTTGAAGGTGCTTTATATCCAATGATTATATATACAAATTATAAGAATCTTCAATATTTCATATTGGCTCATATTTTAAATTGTTGTCAAACTTAGTAAAATATATTTCTATCTTATTTTGTCTTTAATATCACATATCAACTAAAAAAATAATAAGAATTGTCAGATGCTTTGTCTAAGTGATCATACCTTGTATCAAAAGAAGGAGAGGCAATATATGAACAATAACAAATAATATTCTTAAAATTCAAGCAATTATATCTTTAAGCAACCACTATATCAATTCTAATGGATTTTTTTATTTTTTGATCAAATTTATACAACATTAACTATGAATCCTCTTGTATCAAGGACATAAATTATAAAAGAACAAAATACCAATATACTCTTATGTCACTCAAAAGAATAAAAAATCTCTCAAAGATAGAATAATATTAAAATTAAAATAGCTATTGCCAAAGACAAGAAGGCTAGAGACTCTTAAAATAAGACTAAGAATAAGAAAGGCATTGACAAGAATGAAGAAGGCTTCACTCTTGTTTCTATATATAATATCTATCTAAAAGTTACGTGGCAGTACTCTATAAGACTTTTAACATGTGTCTAATTTTTAAGACATGTGTCAAACTTGCAAGACAAGTTTTCCATATGTGTGTGACTTATTTAGCTTGTTCTACAAGCTACTAATTTGTGTAATACATGGCTAACTTGTTTACCAAGTTTTTAGCCTATCAATCACCTATAGCCATGTATTTAGGTGAAACTATATCTATGAAGCTTCTAAGAAGCTTCTCTCTAAGATATTATTAAATTAACTTACTTCTATTTACTTCTATCTATCTATACTAATTAGATAATTATTGGAATAAATATTATGTCCTTGACATTACTCCTCCTTCTAGAGACGAGTTTCATAAGGAGCAGTGATTACATGTTGAGGAAATTTAAGATGTGTCAGATTGTATTTCTTATATATTCTAATATTTGTTCATTTCAAAGGTAGTTGATAGGTCTTCTTAGCCATTGATAGTGTCATATACTAGGACAAGAGGACCACCTTGTTATTTGATCATTATTGAGGCTTTTTTAACTTTCTTCAAAGAAAATATTTGGAACACCATCAAAAATAGTTCATACTTCTAAAAATATTATCAAACAGCAAGAGTCTCTTCCAAGGTTGTGATACCAAATATATTGTATCTCACCATCAATCTAAGGAAGAATATATTATTTTTGAGGATCTTTATCTTGATTCTGTTGTCATGAAGGTTGTGATAATCATAATGTCTTATTTGATAAGTTAGCAAATGATGGCTTTTAAGTTGAATTTGTTGGTTGTTGATTCTCTATCTCTTTGGTACAAATAAATTTAAATAAATAGCAAACAATGATACAAGATAGAATAAAATGTCTAATGAACTTGCTTTGCTTTATAGCAAAGATTTTTTTAACTCTTCATCTTGATTTTCATAAATGTCATTAATAAAATGTATTAACATTGGTTGATGTATTTGCTAGATTCCTAAATAGCTCTTATGTGTATTTATTAATATTATATCCATACCAATGTATAAGATATTCCAACCAATTTTGATATTGTCTTAAATCTAAGACCTCTTCTATCACAAATTCTTCATTGTTCTCTACTTCTATAGGAGGCAGTGGCATTTGTTTTCTTCCTTATATATCTACTATCTAATATGACTCAAGTAATGATACATAGAATATAAGATGGATTTTCATAGATTTTGATAGGTGTAATCAATAAGCAACTGGATTAATTTGTTCACAAATCAGAAATGGTTTAAGCTTATAATAATCCAACTTGTCACAAGGATGACTAGTCTTGATATTATGAAAAAGTAATCATATCTTATTGCCTATGTGGAATTGAAGTTATTTCTTATAATAGACATTTGTATTGATCTTTTATTGTTCTTGAGATCCTTTTAATTATGCCTTTATTATTGTATGTAGCTCTGAGAAGTGATTTATGAAACTTCTGCTATAGAATTATCAGCTTTTGAAAAGTTAAAAGTATCAAGTCGTGAATAATTATCATAATTAGGAAAGAATAGAGTTTGTTGAGTAGAAGAATGTACCAAATTATTATAAGAAAATATTACCAATGACAAAGAGTTGTCCAATTATCTTGATAATAGTTCATGGTTCATTTCAAATATTATTCCAAAACTCGATTGACTTGTTGTCGTGATGTAACGTGACTACTAGGTGAAAGAGTGTAGAAATAGTGTATTATAGAAGATCTTAGTTCAAAATATTGTAGCAAATTATCTTAGAAAAAATAGATAATAGTAAAAAGGGAGTAAAACTAATGAGTTTTAATATTTCCCTTTTTACAAATGAGCTTCTATTTACTTTGTAGGGCCATAAGTAAGGCAAAACAAAGTAGATTGGAAAATAAAATGATATAGGCATATATAAGAGAGAATTAAGAAGAGGTTTCAGAAAAACTTACCACAAAAATCTTGAAATAGATACCCAGAAAAGACTGGTTATGAGCTGGGGTCGAAATCAGACCCCAAGGCACAAAACCACATGCCTACGATGGATCATGGAGTCTTTTTCAGATCAAAGATTGGGATTAGAGAGTGAACTTGAAGGATTTTGTATAAGAGTTGGTTTTGAGTGATTTGGAGAAAAAATGACTTTGTAATAACTTTGCAAAGTTAGGATTGTTTTCGGCAACTTGGGATTTTGTGAAATAAAATAGGATTGATGTTTTAGGCAATTTCAAAAGTTTTGTAGTAGATCTTCTACTAGAAATTTGTGGATTTTTGGGTATTGTTGTTGTTAATGTGTATTATGAATTTGAGCTGAATCTAATAGTTTAGTTGTATATAATTGAGGTTTAAGTGGATCAAGGTCTCAGAAATTAAGTTTTGAGGATTAGTTAGGGTTTTTGAGATCTTGAGCAATCTGCCAGTTGGATTAGAGTAATTTTTATTTGTATAGATAATAGACTTATTTTCCTATACACATGAGTGATTTGAGACTGGTTGAACAATGAAATAGGGAGAAATCAGCACTAGAAGATCAGCATCAAGGTTGGAGAAGGAGGCCGACCAACACCTGAGAAGTTTTTGGGATTTTTCTTCCATTTGGTAAGTTTGATTTCCTTCAAATTTGTTGTGCTTGTTGTTGACTAAGAGGTTGAAAGGTATAAATTTTTTTAAGTAAGATCAATAGTCTAATCAGCAGATATTGAGGTTCTACTTTTTCCTAGGGTTGATTTGAATTGGTTAAAATTTGGTTTAAGATTTGATTAAGGTTTGGTTTAGGGTTTAAGATTTGATTAGGGTTTGATTTAGGGTTTAAGATTTGCTTAGGGTTTGGTTTAGGATTTAGAGTTTAAGATTTGACTTAGGATTTGACTAGGGTTTGGCTAGGATTTGACTTAGGATTTTGACTAGGTTTTGACTTAGGGTTTGATTTAGGGTTTGATCAAGGTTTGATCAGGATTTGATTTAGGGTTTGACTTAGGATTTGATTTAGGTTTTGACCACGGATTGACTTAGGGTTTGACTTAAGGTTGGACTGGGATTTGACTAGGATTTGACTCAGGGTTTGAACAAGGTTTGACTTAGGATTTGACTTAGGTTTTGACTAGGATTTGACTAGGATTTGGCTAGGGTTTGACTTAGGATTTGACTTAGGTTTTGACCACGGTTTGACTTAGGGTTTGATTTAGGTTTTGACTAGGATTTGACCTAGGGTTTGAATAAGATATGACTTAGGATTTTAAGATTCTATTTTTAGTATTTTCTAAATTTAGTATTTTATATATTATTTTCTATTATGATTAATATATGATTCATTTATTTTTCTTTTATAATTGCTTAAAGATTGGATCAAAGTTTGATTAGTATTGTTAAGATTTAATAGAAGTTGTTTAGGATTCTATTAGAGTTGTTAGGATCTTGTTGTTGTGTATTTCCTTTTTGTCTTCCACAGCCAAGTGCCCGGAGCATTCTTAAGCAAAATTGCACGTATTATGACATCGTTCCGTTTATTCATTAGTTTTAGGATGGAAAGTTGAAGATAGTTTTATATCTACCTTCAATATTTTAAAAATGATTTTCTAAAATCTTGATACAAAATGCATCCTTCTATTTGATATAGTATCCTTTGGTAATCTATAATAGCAATAGATATTATCAAGAAAGACTTTAGTTATTTTTTTTACCTATGATAGATTTTATATATGCTACAAAATGGGCCATCTTAGTAAAACAATCTACAATCACAAATATAGAGTCATATGAAGTCGAATTTGAAAGATTCATGATAAAATCCATAAAAATAAAAAGACTATGGTTGCTCTAGTATAGGTAATAGTTGAAAAAGTCTGTAAGGTCGATGGCATGGAGTTTTTTATCTTAAACAAACATCACACAATTATACAAACTCTTTGATAGACTTTTTCATTTGAGGCCACTAAAAATCTTTTGATATTAGTTCTAAAATTTTGTTATATCCAAAATGTCCTACTGTAAGGAAGTTATGACGAGCTTTAAGAGCATGTAGTCATGCTTCATCTTTTGGAACATATAAGCATCTTTTAAAATAGAGTAGATTGTTCTTAAACTCAAACTTGGAAGTATCATGAGTCTTAGATGAATTATTCTTAATATTATAAACAAGAAGGTTTGAAGACATATTTTATTGGACTTATTCGAAAAAAATTGAATCAATAGTTAATATTGATTTTATTGTTCAAAGATGAAATTGCTCTAGCTTCAAGAGGATTATTTTTTATTAATCAAAAGCTAAATTATTTTCTTTTAATACAAGATAAGAATGTCTAGAAAGGGTATTGGATAGACCTTATTATTTTCTTAGTCGATAAGTAATAATGAATTTGAATCTTAACAAAGACATACTCCAACAAGCTTGACAACGATTCAATATGCATATTGATATAAAATATTTAAGGTTCTTTTGATTTGTATATATGATGATTGGATTAGAAATGCCTTCTAGATAATGATTCCATTTTTGAAAACAATCCACAATTATAAAAAAAAATTTATTATGGATTTTGTAATTGATCTCTAATACTGAAAATTTCTTGGAATAAGAAGCTACTAGGTGGGATTTACCATCTGCTCCCATTTGTCATAATATCGCACTCAAGACAAAGTCTAATACATTTGTTTCAATAAAAAATGCCTTGAAAAAATTGATGCAATACAAGATTGATATAGAAGTAAAAATTGTCTTCAAAGCTTCAAACAATGTTTTTACTTCTTTATTCTATTTGTAAATAAGACTGCAACTTAAAAAAAAAAAAAAAATTATAAAGATTCAATAATAATTGATAAATTTCAAAAAACATTAGACATCCCTTATTGTTTTTAGAATCTTCTAGTCTATAATTGTTTGGACTTTTTAAAGATCCATTTTGAAACCATCATTTAAAATAATATATCCTAAGAAGTCAACTTGAGTAGTGTAAAATACACACCTTTCTATCTTGGCACATAGTCCTTTATCTCTAAGTTTTTATAATACATAACAAATATGAAGTTTATATTCATTTGTATTCTTAGAATAGATCAGAATGTTATCTAAATAACAAACAAGAAAATCATCAAGAAATTTATAAAAAATATCATTTATAAGATATTAAACAGCAGCTAATTCATTTATAAGTCCAAAAAGTATGACATTATATTTGAAATATCTATATTTAGTTCAAAATGTAATCTTCTATTCATCACCTTCTGTGATGCAAATCAAGTTATATGCTCCTCATAGATTTATTTTTATGTAGATCTTTGCTTGACTAAGTTGATCAAGAAATTTTGAAATCAAAAATAAGAAATACCTATTCTTGATGATAATCTTGTTAAATCCTCAATAATCTATGGATATTCGTAACAATCCCTCTTTTTTCTTCAAAAATAAGATATGAGCTCTTATTCAAGACTTTGAATTGCATATGAAGTTTTTAGCCAAGTTCTTGTTAATATATTCCTTCAATGCAGTCAACTCGTTGTATGATAAACTATACATTGGTCCAAATTGTGGTTGAATTCTCTCTTGAAGATCAATTAAACAATCATAAAGTTGATGCTTTTAAAGAATATCTGTGTTTTTTTTTTAAAAAACGTCTTGAAAATCTTAATATTAGCTAGGAATACCACTTGTAGTCTTTTTAGTATAAAAAATGGATGTGGCTTATATATCAAAAGATGATCTTTTTTTTTGCCACTTGTATAAAAGCTTTTGCATCTATCAATAAGGATTTGGATATACTAGAATTATATATGTCTACTGGATTGATGGATTTTTGAATTAAACTATAAAAAAAATCAAGGTTATATGAAGTCCAATCTATTTGAGGATTATATTTTTTTAACTACGATAATTTTAAAATAACTGAATTGGAGAGAGATCTAATTAAATTAAATATTATTACTCTATTATATCCTTTAATTATTACATCTAAAGGAACAATTTTATTAGTAACATCTTCAAAAGAAAACAAACAACCATCTATGATTTTTACATATACAGATTTAGTTTTCTCAACTAAAAATGTTTCTTGTTTTTTGACAAAGTCTTTATCTATGAAACAAGTTGAGGCTCTTGAATCAAATAAGGCAAAGACTTTGTAATTTTTAGGTCTAAAAATATATCTATTATAAAACAAGGTGAGAGATCTAAGGAGAAAATAAGACCTTTACAAGGTGTTGTACATGATTCCAATTGCACAATTCCTATAATAGCTGAAAAAACTTGTTTTTTAGCACATTATCTTTTTAAGTAACTAAACTCCTTATTTTGTGATTATATTGCTTTTTTGGATAATATTGAGTAGTGTCCTTAGTTTTTCTTTAATATAAGTACAAACCCTCTTGACAATGTCAAGTCTTTTTTTTATTTGGTGAGAGATTTAAAATATACAGTATCAATTTGCATTGGATCTAACTTAGTTAAATAAATTTTAAAAAATTTAGAGGTTCCTATCATCAATTGATTCATTCTTCTTTTATCAAATCTATATTCTTAACACCTTTCAAATAATTGATTGTTACATGCAATGGCTTGAGGAATAAATTATCCTAAAGAGTCCGCTTCTGGCATTATTAATAACAAATCTTTGATGTTATCTTTCAACCTATAATAAAATTGATTAATAAGGACTTTATTATTCCACTCCATATTAGAAGCAAGGTTTTGGAATTTTATAGCATATGTTGTAGCTGACCATGATCTTTGTTGTAAAGATAAGAGCTTGGTCTTTGCTACCTTCTTTCAATCACTTTTTCCAAATGTAGCCGTAAATACTTCAAGGGATGAATTCAAATCATAAAGAAGTTATAAATCTTTTTTCATCAAAGATGCAAATCAAAAATGAATATTTCTAAATAGAAGTACATTTATGAATCTAACTTGAGTAAATCCATTAGGATATTGGAAATGATGCAACCTTATATATAACTTAACTTATTGTAGAAATCTTCAAAATTTTGATCTTGTTCCATCAAACTTCTCAGGCATATTAATCTTTGCCTCTTTTATACTTATAGAAGTAAGGCTTCTTGGATTTGCTTGTGATGCCAATTTACTTACTTTCCTTAATTATACAATTTCTTGGTATAGGTTCTATATTTCTTTTATAGACATAGAAAGAGTGCTTCTATAATTGATATTAGTGATTTATAAAATTTCTACTCTAAGAGTGTTGACAAGCTCCTAAAGATTTGTAATAGTTACAAATCTATTCTCACTTCTGTTAAATGTAGCATCCATGATCTTTTCTTCTATCTTAGAAAACTTAAAAACTCCATAATTTAAATTAAAAGAAGATAATTTGCAACCTCTAATATCAAATAAAAATCTTTACAAAGAGAGGTAATCTACTCTCTTTCAAGAAAAAAAATCAAGATTAGAAAGCAAAGAATGTTAATTTAAAGATAGGTAATCCGCAACCTTCAAATGCAACAATAGAAGTGGAATAATTCACTCATTTTTTAAATACAAAATAAGAATAATGAATCTTCATTCTTGTCAAACTGTTAAGAACATGAATCATAAAAGAACAAAATGCCAATACACTCTTGTATCACTTAAAAGAATAAAAAATCTCTTAAAGATGGAATAATATTAAAACTAGAATGGCTATTGCTAAAGACAAGAAGACTAGAAACTCTTGAAATAAGACTATAAGCAAGAAAAACATTGACAAGAATGAAAAATGCTTTACTTTTGTCTCTATATATACTATCTACCTAATAGTTACGTGGTGGTGTTCTATAGGACCTTCAACATGTGTCAAACTTGCAAGACAAGTTTTCTATATGTGCACTATGTAAGTAGCTTGTTTTACAAGCTACCAACATGTGTAACACATGGCTAATTTATTGGCTAAGTTTCTAGCCTACCAATTACCTATAGCCATGTATAAAGGTAAAATTATATTTATAAAGCTTCTAGGAAGCTTTTTTTAAAGATATTATCAAATTAATTTTTTTCTACTTAATTTTATTTATCCATATTAAATAGATAATTATTGGAATAAATTTTATGTCCATGACATCTTGTCCTTGATGTTAAATAATATACTAGTAATAATTGAAATGATTCTAGAAAATTTAAATTTAAAGATAATGTCCTTTATTTTGAGAAACATCTATATATTCATTAGGGACCAATGCCACTTTGTGTTTTACAAGCATGTCATGACTTTTCTATTGTTGGATATTTTAGATTCAATAAGACATTAAAAAAAAAATAACAAATAGATTTCAAAAAGAACAACCTTCTTTCAATATTGGCAATAAAATATGGCTTCTTTGAAGTAATATAAGGACCAACTGACTATGCAACAAATTGGACTATCAAAGATTAGGATCATTTCTTGTTTAAAAGCAAATCAATCTTGTTGCTTATTATTTAGAATTATCAACATCTATAAAAATATATCATATTTTTCATGCTTGTCTATTCAAGCCTTATAAAGAATCAAGCATATTAGAAAGAATACAAGCGCCACCACCTTATATTGAAATAGATAATCATAAAGAATTTGACGTGGAAGAAATATTTGATTTAAGAATGAAGCAAAGACAGTTGGAATATTTTATATATTAGTGTAATTATACCATTAGTAAACAAATATGGAAGTCAATTTAAAATTTAGTTTATGCACTTCAAAAGATACATGAATTTCATCTACGACATCGTTCCAAATTAAAAATAACAGTATATATAACCACTACTAAGTAATATTTATTATGACATCTAATTTTGAAAAATAAATATAATGCTTTCAAAGTTTTTTAGATTTCTTTATAAAAATAAAAAATAATTATAAAAGTTTTAAAATTATAATATAAATAGAAAATCCAAATCTATTCCATATTATTTTAAATTTAATAATCCATATTTATTTTAGTTTAATAATTTAACCATGGATAGTTAAGAGGATGACATCCTACAAGTTAAACCAATTCAATCAAATAATTCACATTGTTGATTTAAAGAAGAAGAATTATCATAATCATAAAGACATCAAAAAATATCTAATAGCTAATTGGTGGTAATTATCATTGAAATAGAACTTATTCATAGAAATTATCTAAAAATAATATTTGATGGATATTTTTATAATAAAGATAGAAAAATATAAGCTTAGTTTTAAATAAAGGATATTAATTATCATTATTAGTTATAAGGATTAATGAAACTTTTGATCTTTGAAAGACAACTTGAATATGTTACACAAGCTATGAGGCACATCTTTGATTTTTTATGCCTTTGAGCAATTTCTACTTTAATGCTTTTTAGAGAATTTAGAGCTAGAAGAGGAGGTGATGTCCATGACATCCTCTAACAACTTTTTAGAACCTTCTACAACTGTGTAAGATCTTCTAAATTCTTTTAGGATTTTTTAAGAAGTTCCAAGACCTTTTAGAATTTTTTTTAGATCTTTAATATCTACTATAGACCAAGCTTGAACTTTTGTATCTTTGTTGCAAAAATGTCCTTCACAAATTGCTTCATGGATATTTTTTATAGGAAAGTTTGACTTTGATGATGATTGCCACAAAGCAACTATTACATATTCTTTGATAGCTTTTTAATTTAAGTGATTCTTTATCTTAAGATTGACAACATGAAATACTTAGTTGAAATAGCCTAATTGGCATGATATTGTCTTCTAGACTATCTATATCTTACTATACAAGCTAAATCAAAGGCCTATTATAATCTTAAGATGGAATGGAATTACTTCTAGATTTATTAATTTATATGTATATGAATGTTGAGCTTTAAAACTTTTAGAATTGCTTCCACCTCTTTTATAAAAAATTACAAAGTCTAAAATGCACCATATTCAAATAGGCCAAATAAGAGAATTATTTAACAAATGTTGTTATTTTAGGTTTAGAAGGATCTCATTGATGAAACTCTTGTATCTTTTGTAGCGCATTCATTAAGTTTGAAGCTTGCTCTCATATGTACTTATTAATATTATAGCCACCCCAATGCACAAAGTTCTCTAATTGTCTTCACCTTAATCTTGAAGCAAGTACTTCTTCCACTTCAAATTCTTTATAGCTATCTACTTCAATATAAAATAATGGCAATTGTATTTTTTTTTTGATATTCTTGATTTTTTATAAGATTCTAAAAGAAATATGTATAAAATATAATGTATCTTTATAGATGTGTTAGAAATACAAGACAATAGATTAACAAATAGATAAGAAAAAGAATATAAAACTAAATTGATTTCAAGAACAAAGAACTAAATAGTTGACAAGAATAAGAATTAGATTCATATTAAGAAACAAGATAATACTTTAGATTGTTCCAAGACTTATATTGGCAAGACTAAATTATAAAAGTTGTAATGGTTCACTAGGCACTTGTGTGGTACAAGGATATTCTAACTAATATTCATATAAATCCCTCAAAATGTAAAAATTTGATATTATAGCTAATAAGCTTTTAGCAAGATCTATTCTATCTTAGAAAAAATAATTATATATATGTGAAGGTCTTTGCATGGCTCTTTTTTTTTTTATATTTGTCTTCTACCATTGATAAAGAAATATCATTTAGAAGCCAAGATATATTGGTATCGACAAATTCTTCAATGGCAATTGAATCTAAGTTTTTTAGGATATTATTGATGGAATTTGTAAATTTTTTTAGATACATTTCTAAGATTATTTGAAGGTTTTCATGTCCTTTTATTAATTCCATAGGCCTTCCAATAGATAAAGTATTTCAATCGCCCATGACTTATATACAAATCCAATATTTCATCCACTTTGTATTCAAGCTCTTAATTGATTTCAATTGAAATTGGTGGTAGAAGAGTTGTTCCAATAATATTTGATTTATAATAGGTTTTTAAAAGTAAGATATGGATGATTTATATATTAGATGAATGTACATGCTACTTGGTAGTTTAAAATAAAACTTATTAGATTTACTTGGTATAGAATTGTAAATGGTCCAAGTCTTTGATAATTTAACTTCTATGATAGTTAATCTGTTTGTATATTTTGCTGAAGTAGTTAGATATAATATTCTATTTTTAACTTTGATTGGTTCTTACAATAGATATCTATATAGTCTTTATATTGGTCTTAAGCCATTTGTAATTAGAATTTTAATTCTTTATAGATGGCCTTCAAGTAGATAGTTAGATTTTCTATAGCAAGACTTTTTATATCTTTAATTTGGAATAGATCTACTATAGGATAGTATCCATAGTTTGAGAAGACTGGAGTTTGCTTTGTCAAAGAATGTTTAAAATTATTATATGCAAACTCAGCCAACCATAAGAGATCCATTCAATCCTCTTGTTGATAATTGATATTTCAACAAAGACATTATTCTAAGATATAATTCACTTGTCTTGTTTGACCATCAGTTTGAGGATTATAAGTTGATAAAAGATTGATTTTGACCTTCAAAAGTTGAAATAGTCCTCTCCAAAAATTTGATACAAAACGATGTTACTTAAAAAGCCATGTATTTTATAAATATTATTAATAAATATTAATAAATATTAATAAATAATTTAATAAATATTATTTTATAAACTTATTGATCTCTAAGACCTCTCCTTATCCTACCTCCGGCAGCCAATTGAATGCCTCAAGATTAGAATTCAACCTTGTCCTACAAATGATTCTCATCTGAGTATCAATCTTATTTTTTCCATGAATTTATTTATCTAATCTTATACTCAATTTTCTTTAAAGCCAATTATATCAAATTTTTACTTATTTAACTTCATTTAGATTAAAATATGGCCTTACAAAGGATGTAGTCTAATAATAAATCTCAACCTAAAAACCAAAATACTATCCAATTTTTAAAATTTTGCTAATAAAATAAAATAAAATAAATTAAGAGGCTTCTATAAAAGCCTTTTTGAAATATTTTTAATACTTATTGATTCAAGATGAAAAGATAATAATCCAAAAGTCAACTAAATTGATATTTTCATCATATAGCTATGTTATAATATGACATTAAGTATAAATTTTATCTAATTGGATAAATTCCTTCACCAATTTCTATATTTAAAGCCACCAATAATCTTTTGATATTAATTCCAAGGTCTTATTGAAGCCAAAATATTTAGCTACTGAAAGGTCATATTATGCTTGAAGAACTTGAAGTCTTGCATGGCCTAGAGGAATATATAAGAGATCCTTGAAATACAACAATCTATCCTTAAATTTGATTTTTTTTTTTTTTTTTTTTTTTTTTTTAATATATATTTTTAAAATATTATTGAATGCTATCCACAAATAAATCTATCTTCATTGGTCTCTAGATTAGTGACTTAAGAGTCATATCTATATAGATAAATATTATTAATGTTTTTAATTGTAAATTGGATGGTTTCAATATGATTAATTTTTGCTGATTCAATATAATGTCTTTTATTCTTGGCACAAGATATGAACATCAAAAATTGACATCTTATTTTTTTTGAAGTTTTCTTGGATAATATGTAATTGCAAAATAAAATGAAGATAATGACATATTTTATTGTCCTTGATGGCAGTTCAAAATTTAGACACTCATAAAATATTCCAAGTTTTTGTAATTAGTGTATACTATGATCTTGTATTGAGTTCTTTCTAGCAAATGGCGCCATTCTTCAAAAGCATCAACAATTGTTAATAGTTCCTTACCATGGATCTTATAATTAATCTTTACAACTGAAAATTTTTTAGAGTGGAAGGCTATTGGATGAAGTTGACTATCATCACTAATTTGAAAGATCACAAATCTAAGTGCAAAATCTAAGGCATCTATTTTCAAAATGAATGGTTTTATTAGATGTGCATGAATAAGTAAAAGAGCTAAAGTAAAAGATTCTTTTAGCTTCTTGAATGCTTCTTTAGCCTTGTCATCTCAAATAAATTTTTTCTTTTTTATAAGTTGTATTAATGGAGCTGCAATCTTATAATAATTTTTTATAAAGATTCTATAAAAATAAACAAATCCTAAAAAGTATTGTATATTTCTAATTGATGATGGTTGTTTCAATTCTATAACAATTTGTATCTTCTTTGGATCTATAGAAATCTTATTTTTAGAGGCAATATATTCCAAAAACTCAATTGATGGTTGATAAAAAGAACACTTTTTTTTTAATTTAGAATATTATTTATTTTCTTATAATTTCTCCAATATCATATATATATAATATTCATGGTCTTATTTGTTCTTAGAAAAGATGAAGATATCATCTAGATAGATGACTACAAAGTCATCTAAATATTCTCAAAAGATGTCATTCATCAAATGTTAAAAGACTGCAGGTGCATTTTTAAGTCCAAAAGGCATAACTTTGTATTTGAAATATCCATATCTTGTACAAAATATTGTCTTCAATTGATTTCCTTCTTTAATCTTAACTAGGTTGTAAGCACCTCTCAAATTAATTTTTATAGTGATTTTTAATAGTCACTTTATTCAGATCTTGATAATCAATGCACATACATAAAGAACCATCCTTCTTTTTTACAAATAAGATAAGTGCTCTTACTAGTGATTTTGAGTGTCTAATGAAATTCTTTGCTAGATTTTCATCAATATATTCTCGTAAGGCTGTAAACTTTATCTATAAGAGCTTATAAATTGGACCAAATAAAGGTTGAGATCCATCTTATAATTCAATTGTATAATGATAAGGATGATGTTTTGATAACATATCTATTTTTTTATTTTTTAAATATATCTTCAAAATCACAATATTAATTGGAAATATCTTACTTGAATTGCCTAGTTGGATCTTTCATTGAAATAACATATAATACAAATATAGCTTTTTTTTTTTACAACTTGCATAAATATTTTAGCTCCAAAAAATGAAATTACACCATATTTCTTATTTTGATATTTGAGCCTTGAAAAAATCTTTAGTAAATTCTAATCACTATCAAAATTATGTAATTCAAACTAAGAGAGTTTAGTGATAATAGGATTTGTTGGACATTAAATGATATTGAAGACAATATTTGATACTTAATTTCTTAGTACCACTTCTAATAGTTGGGTCTTTTCAATAATATCATTTAATGCAAGATTTCATCCATCAATGACTTTAATAAGTACAAGATGGATATTCTTTACAAGTACTAAATTATACTTAGTTACAAAATTGTTATCCATAAAGCATATTGAGGCTCCAATATCTAAAAGGACTTTAATAAAAATCTCCTATTTTGAAGTTCTTATATGTACAAGAAGCATAAAATAAGATATTAAATCTAGAGGTAGGAAGAGATTTTTTTTTGATAATTTATATTTGAGGGTGTCTAATTGCAAGGTCTCTATTATAGTTGGATGTCTTCATTTTCCAATCTCTCCAATTTAGTATTATATTTCATGCCTTGAATTCCCTACACTTATTTGGATAATTTGCTATCTTAAGATTAGATCTTCTACAATATAGATATAGATTCTCTTATCAATATCTAACCTTCTTTGCAGATATTAATGGCTTGATTTGAATTGCATCAATTTGCATGGATTTAAGATATATTGATGGCTTTTCTAATATTCTTGAAAATATAGCAATCGTATCTTGATAGATATTGTTGAAAATTAATTGTCTTTCTTGTTACAATTCAAATAGGCAATTGTCATAAGTAATAGCTTAAAAATTTTTAAGACAAGTTTTGGCATTATAATCAATAAATTCTTCATGTTGTTCTTAAGGCCATAATAAAATTAAATCATAAAAGTCTTATTGTTCCAATGAAGATCTCAAGTAAATTGTTAAAATTTTGCGGCATAAATCATAGCTAAATATTGTCCTTATCAAAGATTTTGGATCTTTTTTTTTGCCACCTTCTCCTAATCACTATTTCTAAATGCAATAATAAATCTTTCTATAAAAGCTTCCAAATTGTATAAGATTGAGAAATTCTTTTCTAACAATAGAGGAAACGATAATCAAACACTTCTTGAGAAAAGTATGCCTATGAAAGCAAATTAAATAAATCCATCCAAATAACAAGAAGGATATAGTTATAAATAGAGACATACTTGTTGCACAAAATCTCAAAAGTTGGATCTTATTCTATCAAATTATTTAGGCATACTAGCCTTTGGCTCCTTCATAATAATCTTTGGAATTTTTATAGAGATCATGTGCATAGCTTGTCTACCATCTGCTTTCTTCAATCAAATAATCTCTTGTTACAAACTATGAATCTTCTATTTAATTTCTTTGGATATCAATTTTTTTTAATTTTTTTTTTTTGATTACAAAAGAATGCCATTTTTTTCTTGTACACTATCTAAAAGAGCTCAAAGATCTACAAGAGTTACCACTCTATTCTTTGTTTATAAAGATGCACCTCCAATGACTTGATTTACTTCCATATTGATAAAGAAAAAATTAACAAGCCTTTAATATAGTAGTTTTTATATTAAAAAGAAATATTATTAAGTAATATTGATTTAGAAGAAAATAATTTATAATCTCTAAAATGCAATGATACATCCTAAGAAAGGAGTAATCCACTCTTTTTAAAGAAAGATCAAACTATAATAGATAAGCATATTAGTATAGAGGAAGGTAATCTACATTCTTCTAAAATATAATAGTATCTTCAAGAAGAGGAGTAATCCACTCTCTATGAAGTGATCAAAGCCTTGATATGATTATTTAGTAGTCTTATCAAATTATTAGGTATACAAGACAATAGACTAATAAATAGACAAGGAAAAGAATACAAAACTAGATTGATTTTAAGAACAAAGAATTGAATGGTTGATAAGAACAAAGAATTAGATTGATATTGAGAAACAAGATAACACTTTGGATTATTCCAAGACTTATATTGGCAAGATTGAGGTGTACCTTGATCTTGCCTCTTATTTATACTATAAGATCTTTGTCTTATTGAACCTTCTACAAAAGCTTCTTCAACTTTATGGAAATACCTATAGAAGATTTTAACTACGAAAGAAATTAGGAAATTTTTGGAAGTCTATGAAGCATCTATAGAAGCTTCTAAAAATATTTTAGAAGATTTTAGAAGGTTGAAGAAGGTTCTAGAAGACTATAGAAGGTTTTAAAAAGTGACAATTTGAAGTATATCCGTGATGGGATGTTGATAATTCAAATCAGTATAAAATAAAGTTAATTTGTTTTTTAATAGAAAATGGTTCCAACCTTCAATAGTCAAACTTAAAAGATAATTGAATTATCTTAATATTGTGTTGAAGCAATCCTACTTTATTAGCAATTAGAAATGGGCGTTATTTCTTCTTCTGCGTAACAATTGCCTCTTAGGAATGTACTTGAGCTTCTTCCAATTAAAGTTTTAAGCTAGCTTAGATATGAAGAATTTAACTTATAAAGTCATTTGTCATTGGATTTTTGGATCTATTAACAAATAATATGTCTAATTTTGAATAACAACCATGATTGGAATAAAATAGAGTTTGCTGAGTAGATGCATGAACTATATTGTTATAAACAAACTTCATTAGAAACAAATAAAATATCAAATTGTTTTGTTAGTAATTGATGGTACCCCTTAAATACTGCTTTAAGATTTGATTGACTTGATCTATCTAGCTATCAATTTAAAGGTGAAACATTAAAAAAAAACTTGATGTCTATTCAAAAAAATTCAAAAAAAGACTTTTAAAATTTAGATGCAAATTATGGTCCTCAATCTGATAAAATATCATCTAATAATCTATGGTATTAATAGATATTATCAATAAAGAATTTGATCATTTTCTCATCAATAATGGATTTTTTATAAGGGACAAAATGTGCCATCTTAGAAAATTGGTCAACAATTATATCTATGATATTAAAAGAATTTGATAGTATAAAATTTATAATGAAATCTATAGAGATAAAAGACCATAATTATTTTGGAATTAGTAGTGGTTGAAGAAGTTCATATAGACAATATTAAAGATTCTTTGATCAAGAACATATGCCATAAAAGAGAATAAATATTGTATTAATTTTTTACATTTGAAGCCACCAAAAATCTCTAAAAATGAATTTCAATGTCATGTTGAATTTAAAATATCTTGCAATAAAAAAATCATAATTTTTTTTCGAGAATATGAAGATATAATGACTCTTTTAGAATATATTGATATTCTTTAAAGTAGAAGAAATTATCTTCAAACTTGAATTTATTCAAATCATTGTAGATATTGGAAGAACAATATTTGACATTAAAAATAAAAAAATCCGTAATCAAGGTTGTAAAAAATTCATCACAAAATAAAAAATATACTAGAATTGATATTGAAGTTGCTTGAATATAAAAATTTTCAGATTTCAAGAGTGTTATTTGTTAACAGTCATATATTACTTTTCTTCTTTTGGTGCAAGGTATGATTATTTTGATAAAATATCTAACAATATTTATTGCTTCTTGGATTGATATACAATACTAAAGTTGAAATGAAATAGAAATATGCTTTAACAAGCTTGACAACAATTTAAAATATAAGCCAATATAAAATATTAAAGATCCTTATGATTTATATATACAATCACTAGATGTGAAGTGCCTTCAAAGAAATGGTACCATTCTTAGAAAGAATCCACAATATCAAAAAGTTCCTTGTTATAAATCTCATAATTAGTCTCTATAATTAAAAAAAATTTGGAATAGAATACAATTGGATGTAGTCTCTTTTTTTAAAAAAATTATAATAAGATTACTCCTAATGCAAAGTTTGAGGTATTGATTTCTAAAAAAAATGAATTAAAAAAGTTAAGATGAATCAAGATAGGAGATGTGGTAAATGTTGTCTTTAAATATTCAAAGGTTTTTTCAGCTTTTGATTCCTATTCCATCTTATTCTTCCATGCTAATTGTATAAGTAAAGGGACTATTTGAAAATAATTATTGATGAAGATCCTATAAAAATTTAAATATTCAACAAAGCATTGGATGTCACATATTGATTTTGGAATTGTCTAATTGATAATGGTCTCAATCTCCTTTGAATCCATCATTAAGCCTCCATTTGAGATGATATAGCCATAAAATTCTATTTAAGACTCATGAAATATGTATTTTTTCAATTTGGCATATAGTCCAATATCTTATAATCTTTATAAGATAAGGCAGACATGTTATTCATATTCTTTTGGAGTCTTAGAATAAATGCAAATATTGTTCAAATAATATATAATAAAGGTATTAAAGAATTTACAAAATACATCATTTATCAAATTTTAGAAAATAGTTGAGACATTTGTAAGGCCAAAAGGCATGGCATTATATTTAAAGTATCCATATCTTATATAAAAAATAGTTATCTATTTATTCTCTTTTTTAATGTATACTAGATTATAAGATCTACAAAGATTTACTTTGATATAGATTTTAGCTTGATTCAATTGATTAAGGAGCCTAAATATCAATGGCATAGGATAATAATTTTTAATTATTATTTGCTGAGGCCACGGTAGTCAACGCACATTTGCAAAGATCCATCTTTTTTCTTCACAAAGAATATAAGTGCATCAATAGGAGATTTTAAATATCAAATAAAATTCTTTACTAAATTCTTGTCAATATATTCCTTCAATGCTTTAAGCTTGTTTTAAAATAAGTTATAAACTAGACTAAAAGGTGGTTGTGTGCCATCTTAAAGATCAATAGTACAGACATGTATACAATTTTTTAACAAAGTATTTGTATTTTTTTTTAAAAATATATTTTAAATATTTTTTTATTTTTTTAAAAGAGTTGTTAAAATACTTGTTGCTTCAAATGCTGAAATTGTATGAACAATAAAAAAAGTGTCTTTCTTGGTTGCTCTTATAAAAGCTTTAGCTTCAATAAATAAAAGCTTTATGGTTTTAGATCTACAAGGTATATGATATTTTCTATTAGATTTAATAATAACATGCTATGGTATTTCAAGGAATTTTATTTTACGAGATATCTAATTTATACAAGGATTATATCTTTCAAGCCAAAAAGTCATAAAATAGTGGAATTATATAGAGACTTAATAATATTAAATATGACATGACTATTATGATTCTCTAATGTTATTTCTAATAGACCAATTTCATAAATAACATCTCCAAAAGATAAAGGTTGACCATCTATGACTTCTACATGAATGGTCTTGGATTTCATTACTAACAAAATTTTATGGATTTTTAAAATTTTTAAGTCAATAAAGCAAATAGAAGCTCTTAAATCTATTAAAGCAAGGATTTTGAATTTTTGGATATCAAAACATATTGGTATAATAAAGCAACAAGAAAGATTAGATGATAATATATAATCATTTTTTATTTATAGAGTAGAAGAATCCAATTACATAGTTCCTATTTTTGCTAGATGCCCTTATTTTTCTACAAAGCATTTGATAGTATGGCTATACTTATCATTTGATGTATATGTTGATGCACTTTATAGCAATTATTAGCTTTGTGGCCAAGTTCTCAAAAATACAAATATAAGCTATGTTTTTTTTTTCATGCTTCTTTTCTTGCTCAAAAAAGAATTTGAAGCAAATTTCATCAATTTGCATACCTTTTACTTCTAAATGTTTACTAAGATTGAGAGATATAGAAGGTACTGAGTAATTGGTATAAAATCATGGTGCAAGAGGTGGATATTTTTTTTTATTAATATTAAAATAGTTAATTATTACATTTCACCACTTGATTGATAGCTTCATTAAAAATTTGAAGATTAGACATATACAATAATAGATACTTTGCATTATCTTATAATCTCTAATGAAATTGATTTATCAACACGTCTTTATTTCAGTTGATAATATATAGTAATTACTAAAATTCCAAAGCATAAATGAATACAAAACATGTTTCTTGTTGAAGGACTTAGATTTTAGTTGTGGTGGAATAAATCTTATCATATTTTTTAAAAGCTTTTGTAAATATTATCAAAAATATTTTAAAGTTATATAATATAGAAGAATTATTTTTAAATAATAAAAAAAATCAAGATAAAGCTTGATATTAGAATAAGATTTCAATCAGACTAATATAAGATGCTTTCATAGAATACCACTATGGTTGAAGTAAAGTAATAAGTCTTTCTTGATTTACAAAGCTACAAAACTTTGAACAAGTTTCATCAAACTTCTTTGAGAGGCTAATTTTTGATTATTTTTGTTATTGATATTGAATTGTCATTTCAAATATATACATCTTTTAATGAAATAGACTTTTGTAATAGAATTTTTAAGGTGACTTGTAATAATAGCTAAGGTGGTTTTATTTTTTTATCATTATGTATAATCATATAAAGTTTATTTTGCTTAAATAAGGTCTTCATCTTGACTCTCAATGCTTTAAGAGAATTTATAATTGAATCTAATTTGGCTTCTTTAGAATCCATCATATTGAATCCTTTACTTTCTATCATAAAAATGAAACAAGAAGAAATAGATATAAAAAAATTAAAAATAATATCAATCTAAAAGAGAATAATCTACAACTTTTAGAATACTATAGTACCTCCAAAAAGAGGGATTATTTACTTTCTATTCAAAAAGACCAAGCTCCAATATTATATTATATTAGTCTCAACAAACTATTACCGATACACTATTCAAATAAAATAAGATTTTAAAAGCTCAAAGAACTATAAATAAAAGAAATTTACTTTATATTACAAATAAAGAACTACAATAAGATACAAGAATAAGACCAAAAGGTCCAAATTAAGCCATAAGGATTGTGTTGTTGAGATTGAAGATCCCATCAATCTCAACTCTTATATATATTAGGTGCAAGGAAGCTCTTTGAGGAGTTTTCTTGATGCTTGAAAATAAAGCAAGTCTAAGATCCTTCTATAATCATTTAAGATCCTCTAAAACCTTCTAAAATCTTTTGGAACCTTCTTGGAACTTACTAGGACCTACTCAAAATCATTAAAAATCTTATAGAATCAAGTAAAATCTTCTAAAATCTTTTAGGACTAAATAGAATCTTTTTAAATCTTTTAGGACTAAATAGAATTTTTTAAAATCTTCTATAATTTTCTAAGATCAAGTAAAATTTTTAAGATTAAATAAAATCATCTAAAATCTTCTAGAACCTTCTTTCATTATATGTCCATGACAAATATAAGCTATGAACAAAGAATGTCTAATTGATGATAGTAAAATTGTCTTTGGAAGTAGAACTTACCAAGTTTCATTATCTGGGCATTGAAAGTTGCATATTAATATTTTAACTTTAATTGAGAATATAGACATTTAGAAAAAATGCATACTATGTAACTCTAGACATTGGGAGTAATATTTACTATGTTTTTTTAAAAAAAATAGTTACCACTATTTTAATACCATATTATAAGTCTTAAATCAAATGCTTTCAAAAATTAATTGTATAGAAATAAAAGTGAATTCTTTTTAATACACATGTCATTTCCAAAAGAGACTCACTAATGCTAAATTATAAATTTAGATGACATCATTCTAATGATATAATTAAGATTTGTACATCTTATAATTTTAAATAGTTTTACAAAAAATCTCTCAACTATGCTAAAATATTCTCTTACTACCTCAAGTTTACAAAGTATTATTTGACTTATATACCTATAATTTTTTTTTCTAAATACCAATGTTGACTTAATTAATTTTCTAGCACCTTTTATCTTTCTAAACTTTTTGCTTCCATTCACTTATGCAATAATATATTATAGATGAATAATTTATTTTTCTTAAATTAACTTAATCCAATACTAAATTAATCACTAATATTGATTTTAATCTATTAAGTAATTATTTTGACTTTTAAATATGTTTATAATGTTATCAAGATAATTTGTTTTTTTTATGATACTACTTTTGGAGTTATTAAATATATTACAAGAAGATATTAGATGCAAATGAGGATTTTATGTATTGTAATTGTAAAAAAATGAAGTAAGAATAAACCATCATGATTTAAAATAAAAGTTAGAATTCTAATCAACATTAATATTAATAATATATTTTAACCTCAAAGAAAAAATAGAATTTAAGTAAAAAATTACAAATCAAAGTAGATAATAGATACTAATTTTCTGAGATTTTAACTAAATTAGAACAATTATTAAGAAACATAAGCTTATTATATGAATTAAAATTAAAATTTGACTTTGAAAGAATTTATTTAAAATTAGTAATAGAATTAAATTATTTTGAAATTAAAGTTAATATTAAATTTTATTAGTATTTATTAATACTTTTTTAAATTAATATTTTAAATTTAATATTTATTAAAATATTTAAAATTAGAAATTTATTGATAGTAATTTTAATTTAGATTTTTTTAGAACTAAAATTTATTTAATATTTTTTTAGAATTTTGATTAAATAGAAATTTTATTAAAATTAATTGAATAAAATATTTAATAAAAGAGTAGACTAAAAATTAAAAACTCATTTGTATATTGATTCTAATTACTTATAATTATAATATTGAAGAATATTTTAAGGGCTTATATTGAATGCAAATTAAGAGGTAGTAAGAATCAAGTTCTTAACATTTAAATACAATTTGGTTGTTATTTAAATAATTATATATAATATCAAGTACAAGATTAATTCAAAAACAAATATAGCTTATAATAGAAATTAAAAGAATTTAAAGATTTTGACTTAAAAAAGACCTTTAAATAAGTAATAAGTTAGGATTTTATTTACAACAATGATTTAAAGGCAATAAGGATATAATGTTAAGTTTTGATTTATATTTGTTATTTTATATTTAATTTATAGTTGATTTTTTTAATAATTATATAAATATATAAGAAAATCATATGTTTGTTATGTTTTATAATGTTTCAATAGTGCAATTGAAAGATATTTGATTGTCTATACAAAGAGGTTCCAAAAATTGGCAACTTGAAATTAATTAAGATTTTTTAGATATCTAAAGATCAATAAGTTAGATAAAGCCAAAATTTAAGATATTGATAGAAGATTTCAAGACCAAGCTCTATTCATAGTTTAAATTAGGAGATTTAGCTACTCAAAGTCTTTATCAAGCTTAAAATAAAAAGATAAGTGATATTAGCAAGGATTTTATTACAAAAATCTATTAATTTGTAAGTTAGATTTGATTTAAAATTTGTAACTATTTAAATGACTAAAAAAATATTATACAAAATTTGAAACTAATCTAATGACCTAATTAGTAATTGTATTTTGTTTTAATTTATAAATTAGAATTTGGAGTATTTTAAATTTTTTTGGATTGGATCAAAGTTTGTTAGGATTTATTAGAGTTTTTTTAGAGTTATCAGAATTTAAGATTTAGGAGTTAAAATTTAATATAGTTTAAGATATGCTAGGATCAAGGATTGTTAAGAGGATTGAGATTCTTAAAAAAAATATTTATAAAAAATTTTATTTTTTGGAATTATAAGATAAATATTGTATCATAGAAAATTTTCTTCTACAATTAAATATCTAATGCATTTTAAAACAAGACTTTATATTATTTAATAGTGCTTTTTGTTGTTGAATAAATATTCTTTAATTTGATTCCAAATCTTATTCTTTTATATTTTTATGTATAAAAACAATTCTATTGTTATTTGTTTGTTTTTAAATTCTTTCACATGTATTCATAAAAGATACAAATTCTTTGATTTTATAAAAAAAATTATTACTATTATTATTTTTTAAATCTAATAAAAGAAAAGAAAAGAAAAAAAAAGAAAATTTAATTAAAAAAAGAAAATAATTAATTAATAACATAAAATTGTATTATAATCTAAAGATATAAATAAATAAATAAATAAATAAAATATACTATATAATATAAAATAAATATATTTTAATATAAAAAATTAAAAATTATACATATATATTATTTTATAATTTTATTTTTAATGTATGTAAAAAAAATTATTTGTACTTGGCATCATCTTCTTGTAATTAAGTATGTCTTATTTGGTATTTTCAAATGGTTCTACTTTCATATTAAAAAAAACAATTTTTTAAAAATAAAAAATATGAATACAATCTATATTTTTTAATTTAATTTAATAAAATGTATAAAAAAAAAATTAATTTAAATAATAGAATTTTAAAAATTACCTTATAAATAATAGAACATTCTTAAAAGATTGCATACAAAATAAGATATTGAGTGAAAAAATATATATATATCTTAATAGAGAAAAAAATTAAATACATAAAATACTACATATGTCAATTACATTGGTGGAATAAGATGTTAGCATTTTTTGAAGTCTTAGCTTACAACATTAATCAAATTTATAAAATATAATATTTATAGCCATGTTATTTGATTTATCCGTCTACTATAAAAAAAAATTTAAATTTCTTTTAACCAAACAATTATCCACTCTATAAAAAGTTCAATGTGAAATTAGCTTAGACATTTATTCACCTTCATAGCTTAATACACTATCAAATAAACTATTTATAAAATAAAATTTAAAATATTATCTTAAAGTGTTAGATATAAAAGTGATTATAATTCCAATTTTATTAAATATAGGATAAGAAATATATAGCACTTTGATAAAATTTAAAATCATAAATTCAATTATAACTTTAAATATTATAATTCTTGACTTTATGATAAATACCACCATTACAACCTTGTTTTTTTTTACAACTCTTTTGGCATTGGGATCAGGTACCAATTTAATTTGCTTTTATGGTTAATTAAACAAAAATCATTGTACATCTATATTGTTGTTCAATTACCAAAGATATCTTTCTTTGAAGGTATAACAATAACTATAACATCCCTCTTGGATGCACTAAGCTTATAAGGCCCCTTGAAAATAGGGTGGTTTTTTTCAAAATGAATATAAATAGATTTATCTTTATAGTCCTGAAGATCTTTAAAGCTAAAGATAAAACAACTTCAAAATGAGCAAATAGATGCATGTACCTTTTGTGCTTTGGCACCAATAAGTTTTGGCATCAATTCTTATGATTAATCATAAAAATTTGTACTCTCCTTTTTAACAAAAGAATTATCACTTCATGCCAACATAGACTATGATTATTAATCTATAAAAGGAGTAATATTTATACCTCTAATATCTTCATCTAAAGCCAAATGAAAAGCTTTTCTACTACTACTAATTTGTGAGACTATAGAGTCTACAAAAGATAAAATACCATGCTAAAATACTTATAGAAACATCCTCTAAGTCTTTAATTTTTTAAAATCTTAGGCCAAAATAACAATAATATATTAAATCTAAGCTATTCCACTGTCAAGGTGAGAGTCTTAGCCCTAAGAAACATAGGATCTTTTGTGCTTGTAGTTTCTCAAGTGCAAGATGAGATTCATAAAAGTTCATAAAATTGAAGAATTTACATTTAAAAAAAAACATACTTTATGAATCCTAACATATTCCGCCTTTAGAAACCTGCCTTCAATTTTGCTCATAAATCCTAGGATATCACATCAATTGAACCAAAATTTAGATACAAAATACTTGAAGAAGTAAGAAAGCAAATACTAGAAAAATTTTGATCATAGCTATTGTGGTTAGGGAGAACCACGTTGTCAAATTTACCCCTCCTTGCAGCCTTCAATTCTAGACCCCCTTTGCTTCACACCTTCATTGCTCTTCATTAAAGAAGACCTAAGTGCTGGAATTTGGTAGGCTTGTAGCTTGTCTTATGTTGTAAACACCCTCTAGTTATTGCTCCAAAGGTCCTCTCTAAACTTGAGTTATAGGCTCCATCCTTCTTCTTTAATTTTGCCTTCTAACAACTCTAGATCTAACCACAATTTTCCTCATAACTCCTCGAATATAACTCTAATGGCAATTAATTTTTTACACAAACTAAAAGACTTATTTTTAACCACTCCCTTGTCATCCTTGCTTGATCTTCCTTATCTTGTTAGTCAAAAAGACCTCTCATCCCATGTCTTTCGACCTCTTCAACCTTTTCCCTTGGACTAACTTGAAGAAATTTCACTTTCCATGGTAAATTTCCATTCTACCTTCTTACTACTAATTTTCTACCAACTTTTCTTCTAATTTCAGTCTGCAACATATAAGTTCAGATCTAAGAGAGAAGAAAATAAAGGTAAAGTAGATCTAAGATAAATAAGAGAAAACCTAACAAGTAAAAAGAAACAATTTAGATTAGATTAGAGATAAAAAGAAAAGAACAACAATGCCTTCCCTATTTCATCCTTTCCTCTTCTAATCTTAATCTTTTTATTTTAATACATTCTTTTATGTCTTTCACACTATGTTTTAATATACAACGCAACACTGCAACATGTTGTTTTAAACAAAAAATTGCCTTAGACTCCTCAATTTCAGTATTAAGCTTGGATTTTGGTTCCACTATCCCTTAATTATTGTCTTTTGATCTTAGAATAAGCAACCACTCATCATGATGATATTGAACAATAAGACATATATAAAAAATATATACTAAAAAATTAAGATCTATAGCTTAGTCAAAAAAAAAATTTGATCTTCTATAAGGTTATGAATAGCAGTAGTATTGGTCAAAAAGCCTATGGCATATTCTTACTCATTTGTAATGGACTCCTTATAATTTTAGAGATAAGAATTCTAAACTATACTAAGACCATATAGTTAAAATACAAAAGATCCTGAATATATTAGAAAAGTGGAAAAACTACCTCTAAGGGCTCCTACCTTGTTTGCTAAAGCAAATAGAGATGCATCATCCTTTGAAGCAGCCAAGAAAACATGATAATTATCTATAATATTATCTACCTTGTATTGTATGGATCATACAACTTAAGAAAGTGCTATTATGAGTATATGAAATAAAATCAAGCTAGTCTAAAACCAACAAGGCCAATATATATAAGTTATGAAGATTTAAAAATAAAAAATAAAAAATAAAAAAAAATTAAGTAAATGGATATTACTTCAAAGATATCTTACTTAAAAAGTCAAAGATTTGAGGCTCACCAAGCCTCACAAAGTAGTGCATAGGATATCCTAGAGGAGCCACAAGGCCTTAGTCTTATCCTCCTATACACATCTAAGGTGCTACAATTCATATGGGACATATGCACCTCTTTTTTTTACAATTATTATACTAGATGTGGTCACTATGACTTTTACTAGTAAAACATATTTTTTTGTATTTTTTGACTTCACCATGGTGTTCAAAAACACCCAATTAATCTAAGAACCTTGTGGAGGCCTTCAAATCTTGCTCCAATTCTTCATAATGGCCTCCCAAAGTAGTAAAATTAATTTTACCAAAGTCTTCAAAATATGTTCTAAAAAATTTCTAAAAATTTATAAATAAATTCTAAATAAATTCTAAAAAGTCTTATAATTTTTTTAAGATGATAATATCAATTTAAGAATATTTTGTCCTATCTTTGTGATTATTCATAACAATAAAATCAATTTAAATCAATCAAAAAATCCTACTTTTTATATAAATTGTTAAAAAATTATGAGATTTTTTTTTATGCTTCTTCTACTTACTAACTAATATTTATAATCTTTTAATAAGTAATACAAATAAAAAAAAAAAAACTATATAAGATATTGGTCTTAATAACTAAATATTAATTATTAAAATTAAGAAAAATATTATAAAACCTTCTAAATCCTAATAAATACTAAGATGATTAAATTAGCTTTTTAATTTTAATATTTTAATATCTAAATAATATTAAAACTTTATTTTTAATAAATCCACCAATTAAGATACATTGGTAGGACTTACAAGCATCTTTAGTACCAATAACCTACAAACATCTATTATGCTTTTAATATTATTTATAATAGTGTATAGCTCTATGAAACATAATCATTGTATAAGATATTTTTTTGATGATAAAATTGCAACCACAATATTTTTTTATAAATAATGTGATTATTTTTAAATTAATACCATATAATTTTAAAATATATTATTGATAATCATTATTTATATGAGACCTAAATCTAAAAAAGATATTTCTAATTAAAATTTGATCAAGTCTTATTTAATACATGTACAATCTCTTAATAAAATAGGATGATTTTTAATATCTTTTAAAAAAATATTGAATGATTCAAAAGATAATATTCTTGATAATTTAAAATATTATCTTATGAATTAAAAAATTCTCAATATTAAATATCTTTTAAATAAATTATACTATGAATATATTTTTATAATATATCAAAGCTTTTACTTATTCTTGCATATGAATCATATTAATAAAAGAATTATATAAAATATTGCACATACCATTACAACATTATGTTACATGAGGTGATATCAAGTATCATATCACATTAAGTAGGATGTAGTCTACATGGTTGTATTTAGTTTTGAGATTTTATTCTTTTTTTTTTACTTATCTAGGTTAATTTTGAGTTATGGTTCATTTAGGATTTGGAAGTATAGGAAAGAAGACTCTTTAGACTTAACATTCTTGCCAAGTCAAGTCTTATGAATGTTTTGAAAGAGAGAGAGTTGTTGTAAGGATTTTTAGCTATGGCAGTTTGCCTTAAGTAAAGCCTTTTGCTTTTCTCTTATACACTTGTACTCTTGGATTCTTTTTTTGTAGAGTGAAAGATAGCTTGATTGACTTAGTATCCTAAAGATTCATACTTCTATCTCTTAACAAGATTGCCATGCTTTTGCTTTTAATTATTGTGATTTAGCAACTTTTTTAAATAGTAGTAGTTAATTTAATAGATTTTGTACAAAAATTAGTATTTTAGTGCAAATGTTTGTGTTAGAAGAGTAAAACAATTATGAGCAAGATCTATCCACACAAGATCTTTGTGTATTGGAAGTTCTTTTATTTTATACATTAGTCTGTAGTGCCAAATCGCGGTGGTTGTATGACCATTAGTTGATACTATTGACTGCTAGGTAGAAGCATGTCCATGCAACAATCCATTGACCACTAGTTTTTCTATTATTTAATTTCAAACAAATTAAATGAAGAGAAAAGGCCATAGTAGAAGAAAGCACAATATGCTTTCTATTACAGTCTTTTCGCAAAACCTAATCCGCTTTTGCTTATTGCTATTAATAAAATCTTGATTGATTTTCTTTCTTTTAGATATTTATATGTTTTAATTGGCTACTACTAATCACCAATCCCAAGATAGTGGTGGTCAATTAGACGACAAGAAATGACTACTAGATGTTGGTCAAATTTGATGATTTTTTAAAATCTTCTATTTTTTTAGATTTTAAAATCTTCATTTTTGATATGTTTCTAAAATCTTTTGATTTTATAGATTTGATAAATTTTTAACTTATATAGATATTTAAATCTAAAGATTTTATAGATTCTATAATTTTTAAAATTTATAGAATGAGAATCTTTTTAGAATATAAATTTTAGATATTTTGAAAATAAGAATATTAATTTTTCAAAAATTAAATAAAAAATTTTCAAATTCAATTTTGAGAGTAATTTAGCTCAAAATTGGATAAAAATAGAATCTATTTTATATAAAATTTACTACTATAAAGGGCTGAATTGTACTATTAATCACCAAATTTCAAATTTTTTACAAATTCTAATAGAAAAGGGTAAGAGATTGCATTAGATGTCATTTTATAAGTTTTGCTATTAATTAGAGATTGTGTGATTTGAAGTGCTAACACCAAGGATTTGACGACATCTAGTTGCATTTGAATTACGCTTATATATTATAGAAGAAAGAAATTTAATATTGAATTTTTAGATTTTGTTTTAGTACCTTCTCTACTTTGTGAGCATTATTGTTGGAAGTTCTTAGTATTGTCTCATTTTGTGTTGTATGTACTCTATCTATTATAGGCGTACTATAGAGGTGAGGTTGGATTAATGGTTGGTATGACTTTTTTATAAGGTAATTATTGAATCTATGATAAATTAGAAGTGATGATCAATAAACTGCATAGTTTAGTGGTGATTGCAGGTGCTAGTTAGATTTAGTCTTTTGATAGTTGCAAGTATCCAAGTAGTCACTTATATGGTGTAAATTAGGAATTGATATTATCAATCTCCATCACCAGATTATTAAAAAGGTGTCGACATTGAAGACTTTCAATCAGTGGTGGATATTGATAAGATTTTTTAGTCTATTTTGATATCGAATACTATTAATAGGATTTAGATTTTAATTATGAATAAGTTTTATGATATGAAAGATGATCACTATTGTATGGTGTATAATTGATTTTCAATTCAAATAGAGGGCATTTTCTTATAAAACTAAAAACTAAGGTTTTAAACATAGCAGAAGAAAAAGCGCTAAAAGAATCCTAGTTTCAATAGTTGATATGTGCTTGAATTGCTACCACAATATCTTAAGCATAAGGCTCTTCACATCTATGAGTAGTGGACTAAGGAGCATATTAAAGAATTGACCCATGTAGAATATTATTAGATAGAGCGGTGTTGTATGGCGTGATTTTCTATCTAGAACTAGATTAGGTACCTGGATGTGGAGAATTCAGTTAAAAATTATTGGCAAAACTCCAATAAGTGATTTATTCTTAATAAAAAGGACAAATAATATAACAATATTGAAAAAATAGAAATTATACAAATAAACCCTCTTATATTCAAGTAGGTTTGTACAAAAAGGGTTCAAATTTCCACAAAAATCCTTCAAAACTTTATTCACCCGCAAGGACTTATTTCTTCCTAATCTTTAGAGTCCAATAACTCTTGATTTAATTGTTTAGTTTCTATAAAAATTTCTTCAAAGTGTAGATGATTCTCTTAAATTTCACCATAGAAAAAATCAACTATAAATTTGTTCCAATCGTTCAATATCTCAAAACCCCTAGTATGTGCTTAAAACACTAGCTCAGAGACACCTGAGCACTATTTTTCTTATATCTCACAAATTCAAAATCCTAATGCCACAAAATTTTTGCATATAGTCTTGTGACATAAACATATACACTCTTGAAAATTTTGAACCAAAAATCTATCAAATTGCCTAAGATATAGTTCAAAATGTAACCACTAGTTAAGTAAGGTCAATTATTGCCCTTAGCTTACAAGCACTGACTTCAACTTCCAATATCTCCTTCACTCCAGCTTTGATTTTATCAAGCCATTCACCAAAAGTGTAGCCAAGAAAGTGTTCTTTCCAACCTCAATTGCCGATCCTCTATTGCTCTCTGTATACGCAAGTTATGCACAAAAGAATGATAATAGGTACAATTTCAATACCCTAACTTTGAGCGCCTATATCTCTTTTATAGAAAGTCCAAATCATGCAAGATTTGTACCAAAACCATATCCAAATCCAAACTTATTGACCTTAGCCTTTGATGTTTGACTCCTCTCCAAAAAAAAACCCTAATCCCTAATAAATCCTCACGCAGCCTCCTTGAAGCCCATTGGATATGATTTTTGGCCAATAGGAATAGAGACTTCTATCATCCATCTCCATTCATTCACATGGATGGCCTAATTATCCCCTTTCACACTAAAAATCCCTTTTTAATATTTTTTCTTATAAGATTCACATAATATGTGTTTTAAATACCAAATAAAAGAAGTAAATAAGATCTTAAAGACCATCAATGTCTAACAAAGGTGACTTAAGATATACAAAAGTTATTATCAATATAAAATCAACTTCAAAATCAATATCAAATAAAAAGAAATAAGGTTGTATAAACCTCAATAAGAGTCTTTTTAATGGATCCTTTCTAAATCAATAACCTAATCATATTTTATAATCAATAAAATCCACTGTTACAGCTTTCACTTAAATGTATAATAAATTGTACATTAAATATATATGTACAATTTTTTTTACATGGTAGCCAAATCTCAACACAACAATGGGTTGATCTTATTTCAGCATTCAAAAAAAATATGGTTTCTATCATGGTTCTACTTTGCATTAACATAGATGAATAGTTCAAAGAAGGTGAAGAGGTTATATCAAGAGATTCAAAAAAAAACATTATAATCATTGATATGCATATAGAAGGAAACAATATCATTGTACTTTCACAAATGATATAAGTTACCTAGGCAGCCTATAGTACTATGAGGCAACCACCTCTTTTTAATTCCTTATATTTGATTCTTACGTATTTGGATATTGAGTATGGTGATTTTTATTGGGATCAAATGTAATAGATTCAAGATTTCAAAGAGAAGAAAGAAGATATTTCTAGGACCATGTACATGTATTCAACTTATTTTGTTGCACAATTGGACAATATTTTTATAGACAATCAGCTTGCCAAGGTTATTCTTTTAAAAATTGACAAGCGGTTACTTGATTTGATCTTCCTACAAATTATCCTAGATTATGATGCCATGGCTACTTTGGCCTAAATCTTTGTAGTGATAAAGAGGTGTAATAAGTTTCTTTGTCAATATAATATTACAAACATGGTATCTTGGATGGCTGAGGCTTTAAAGGCTAAGAAGCCTTCATTTGTTTTTAATAATTTGGCAAAGATCAAGGTGGCCTATGAATTATATTGCTAGAGTTGTAGCAAGATTAGTCATACTAAAAAAGATCCATTATGTAGTAAATATTTAAAAGATTCTTCTTAGCCACAGAAAGCCAAAAAAAAAAAAAAATAACAAAGATGAGACAAAAGCCAAAAAAAAAAAAAAATTGGAATATAGTCATTATAGAGGGACTAATCATGATGACAATCATTGGTTTTAATTGTATGTAGAATTGTAGCTTGCCAATAATGTAGCAATTAAGCCACTAAAGAAGAAGACTCTTGAGATTAAGATTACAAAGCTTGAGTAAAAACTTAAGATTTTTGTATCTCTTGCCTAGATTTTTGAGTCGAAGGCATTTTTTGGAGTCAATGTTAGCACATCAATATTAAGTGTTTACATGTTTGGAGCTTTTAGAAAGATGGTAGTAGCAATGGCTATTTGTGCTCAAATAATCAAGAAGTTTGTAGCTTCTATTAATAGTGATAGTAATGAAATTTCACAAACTCGCTACAATGGCCAAGTTGATCAAATTAGCTAAGCATGATTGCTTTTATTGTTTGATTTAGTAAATACTACTACTACAATTAAGGCCCATAATCTTTTGTCTTAAATATGTAAAAATTCTACCTTAAAGGATATTACATAATCTTTAATTCACAAGATTTTATAAATACCTATCTTCTCTAATTTAGAGTTGATAGCACGAGGTTTTTAAGCATGCATGAGTTTTTTATTTGGTTGAAAAAATATTAAAAGGTATAACAAATTTGCCATCTTTTTAGATTTTTTAAGCCATTGCTAAGTTATCTTTAGTTGAAGACTCTAAAAAATTAGCCAAATTGTAAGCTAAGCTTGCAATTGAGGCTATAATTGCTTTTAGAGAAGATACTAATATTCAAGCTTTAGCATTTCTATCAATTTAGCTTTGGATGTATTCCTTGTAGCAAGAGCAACTTATCTTATAAATATTTTTATAAGATATATTTGGAAGCAATAGAATTTACAACTTGAAATTATACGCTTGATAAATAATAATACCATATTTGTTATTTTATGCATAAGTGGTCATACTACTTGTGGACTTATTTATAAGTATTAGTACTAGATTGGCAATAATTTTGGAGACTAGGCTCAAGATCAAACAATACATTCATGTAGATACCAAATTTGAATCTAATTGAGTGGCCTAACATCATTTATAGAAATTACTTGTGCTTTATTCAAAGTAATTATCTTTGCTATCTATAGTTGTTTTAACTAACTTTCTTAAAATTTTATTTTTATAAGTGATAAGGATTTGAAGAGATTGAGACATATTATTTTTTTTGGTGCTGGATAACCTTTTCATGGACATTCATATATTGGAACAAATCAAGGCTTTGATAACCCTCAATCTAGCCTTTCCTTAGATATGATACAGCTTATATGATAGCGATTTATATACCAATCTACTCCACTAGGATTCATTTTTGAAAATATGCCAACATTAGGTGATATATAGCTAAAATTTGTAAACAATGTGTGAATCCTACTAATAAAATTTAATTAGTGGATTTATTAAAAATAAAGTTTTAATATTATTTAGATATTAAAATATTAAAATTAAAAAGCTAATTTAATCATCTTAGTACTTATTAGGATTTAAAAGGTTTTATAAGCTAGAAGAATCTTGTTAAATAAAAAAACCATTAAATTAAAATCTTAATAAGTCTTAGAAGTAATTATCTTAATTAATTTAATATATTTTTTAAAATTTTAATAATTAATATTTAGTTATTAAGACCAATATCTCATATAGTCTTTTTTTTCATTTGTATTACTTATTAAAAGATTATAAATATTAGTTAGTAAGTAGAAGAAGCATAAAAAAAAATCTCATAACTTTTTAACAATTTATATAAAAAGTAGGATTTTTTGATTGATTTAAATTGATTTTATTGTTATGAAAAATCACAAAGATAGGATAAAATAGTCTTAAATTGATATTAGCATCTTAAGATGTGAGGCTTGGTGAGGCTTGTGAGGATAAAATTCACTCCTCAATCCAAAGTATAAGATGGCCTAAATTAAGAGTTGCTTATAAATTGTGGTATAAAATATAAGAGGCAATAAACAAAAGTAAAGGAGAAGAACAACACAATATAAGTAAAATATGTGCAATTGATTAATTGCATACTATAAAACTAGTCAAAGTCTGTTTATTATATTTTTACTTAGTAAAAAATTAAAATTAAAATTAAAATTAAAAATTATATTTTTAATTAGATAATTTTTTTATCTTTCTAATGGTATAAAAAATATATAAATCCAAGTTACTATGAATAAGTTATGATAGTTCAAAGATAAAAGGTAAAGAATTGAAAAACTAAGTGACTAATTTTTACCTCAAGGATAACTTGCTTAAGAGATCAAGAGTTCAAACCTCACCAAGGCTCACAAGTAGTGTATATGGGTGTCCTAGAGAGGCCACGAGGCCTTAGTCTTATCCTCCTACCTACATCCAAGGTTCCACAACCCATATGGAACTTGTGCACCTCCTTTCCTACAAGGACTACACTAGCTGTAGGTCCTCTTATTTTCTACTAGTAAAACTCCTTATTTTGCAATTTTAACTTTACCATGGTGTTTAAAAATATCCAATTATCCTAGGAACCTCACGTGGCCTTCAAATCTTACTCCAATTCTTCATAATGGCTCCCAAGGTGGTAAAACTCATTTTTACCAAAATCTTAAAAATTCTTCTAAAAATTCTTAAAAAATTCTAAAAATTCTTATAACATTTCTAAAGTGATAATATCAATTTAAAACTATTTTATTCTACCTTGGTGATTTTTTATAATAATAAAATCAATTTAAATCTACTAAAAATCTTATTTTCTACATAAATAACTAAAAAGACATGAGATTTCTTTCTCATGCTTCTTCTACTTACTAAGTAACATTTATATATATTTAATAAGTGGTACATAATGATAGAAGGCCAATGTAGACATTGATCTCCATCACTAAATACTAATTCTTACAATGAAGAGAAAATATTAAACCAACTAAGATAATTGCCTCTAAGACTTACTAAGATTCTATTTCTTCTCGACTAATACTATTCTTTTTTATTTAGCATCTTCTAAATACATCTTCACCTAATAATTATAATTTTGGTACTTAAATGCATTCTTTTGTCCTAAAACAACTAGTGAGTCAATTTGATGACTCACAAGGCTCAAATCTTTGACTTTTTAAATAAGATATCTTTGAGGTAATATCCATTTATTTAATTTTTTTTTATTTTTTATTTTTTATTTTTAAATCTTTATAACTTTCTTATAATAATCTGAAATCATATTTTTTTTATGTCATTAAAAAGATAAAATAATTATTTATATAAAATTTACTTTTTACTTTTAATTTTTTAATTTTTATTAAATAAAAATTCAATAAAAAAATTATGATAAGTTTTTGAAATATATATTTGTTTGATTGATTTTCTTTTATTCATTCTTTTCTTTTCTTTTCTTTATTTCTTATCAATTATACTTTTTACTTTACACCATCAATTATAAGAAACACTTAATTGAAGCCATCTTGTAATTTGGATTGAGGGATGAATTTTATCCTTACAGTACTATGGAAATATTTTTATATACAAATTCATTTATAATTATAAATATTACCATTATAAAAGTAAAAAGTAAAAAATAAAAAATAAAAAATTATACTAAAATTATTATTATTATGTGTAATCATATTAAAAAAAATATTATACATGCATATAGATTTTTTTTAAAATTAATAGATCACATCTATATATTTGGATATACTAAATTATAGATTAAGTATTTAAAATACTTCTTGAATAATAAATATTATTAATAGATATTATTTTATAATTGATATTAATTATAATAGAGCTTATAAGCATTTTTAATTGTTAAAAGTTAAAAATATTGATTTCAATAGTGCTTATGTATTTATAAGAATTCAAATTAAATATTGAATTAGTATGCTAAAAGAACATATATAAACTTATAGGATATAGCATCCAATTATAATAAGAAAAAAAAATTAATATGTATGCAATCTATTTGATAAATATAAATTATATTTTTATATAATTTATTATTACATGAGTTTTGTAATAACTTGTAGAATGATATAAATGACATGTTTACTACCATAAGAAATAAAAGCAATATAAATCACCGCATATAAAATAGATTATAATAAAAAGAGGATTCTGAAAAGAAGAAGTAATAGTATATTAAATACTTAATATTACAACATTGTAATAGTTTTATACTATGTAAAAATCAGTTTTGCGTTATAATAAAGAAAGAAAAAAATAACATAAAGTACAATATACGTTGTATTACAAAATTACATTATAAAAATAATCTAAAGGTTTTGATATAAAATTTCAACAATGTTAGAGTATGTTATATCTATATAAGTATGAGTATACTAATATTCATCGTAAGATGCGATATATTTATTTTTATAGAAATATTTCTCAATATTAGAAATAATAAATAAAATATTTTAAAAATATATTAAATTAAATGTACCAAAAGTTAATTACTTTTATAGAATACAAAGTTAATTAAAAATCAACGTATTTTCTTTTAAATTTGATATATATATATATGTATATATATATATTAGTATATTTTCTAGTCCTAATAAAATAATTTATGACAAGTTATTTTATTACATTAGTATTTTAATTGTAATTAGAATTTAAGATTGCATTACTCTAATTTTTTTTATGTATGATCTATTAATTTTATTGCTATATCTTTAATTTTTCTTGCCACTCAACTTAGAAGTTTAGTTGTTGTTTTGTAACTTTTATATTATTTTTTTCCAATATATTCTAAAACTTTTGTAAAACCCTCAACTTTTGTTTTATTAAAGATGGACAATGTTGACCAATGCAAGGAGTACTATTAGAAGAACTTGAATTGGTAAGAAAAATTAAAGAAGAGATATTAGAAGCTTGAGATCTTGTAGGTTCTTTTTTATTATCTTATAAAACATAAGAAGTATAAGAAACAAGAAAAAGAGATACAAACAGAAACAAAAGAGTGGATTGAAGATTATAAAATAAAAACTACATTGCTACATCTTTTAAATGTGTTTTAAAAGAGGATAAGTAGAAATCCTATCAAACACCATTAATTCTAATTGATGATATTGGATGTATATAAACAATACCTTATTCCAAATTACTTAAGTTTTTATAATTTTATTAATAGAATCCAATTATGCTCTTATTCTTTTTAATTAATTTGACATCTTTTAATATATTTATTTAAAATATTTTATTTTATTTAATATTTAAGAATTAGATTTTAAAATATATTAACATATGTGTACTTAAAAATATTTTAAAGAACCTTCAACAATCAAAGTACAAATTATATAATATATAAGTAAATATATTATTAAATCATACAAAATTAAATTATTAAAATACAAAGAAGATTAAGGCTTTTAAGATAGTATATTTTTTATTTTTTAATACATAAATAGATTTATTATCCTATTTATTTTTATATATACTATATATATATATATATATATATATATATATTGTCTTGTTTTTCTAGCTAATCCAACAACTTAGACTGTAAATAAGCATCCTACCTCTCATATTGTATGCTTGCATTTGTTATATTTAAGTTAAATATAATACAATTCTATGATGTAAATGCAATACAAGCTTCTATATTCTATTCTAAAATTTTATTTTAAGAAGTGCATCCATTGGAGTAGGAGTGCATTCAATTGATCAAAAAATTATATATATCCAAAAATTTTAAAATAAAAAAGACTCAAGAATTTGTATTTGGCTATTTATATATAACAAATCTATATTAAAAGTAGGTGCTCTTAGAATTGGTATAGAAATGTTTTCTAACTCATTTGAGACATCATACCTTAATATAACAACACAAATATTATATTATTAAAATCTTACGCATTTGATGATTTTCAAATACTTAAGAAAACAAAACAAAGCTTCTTTGTCTCGTTGCTTATAATGAAAATATTTGATTATTTCTAAAAAGTATAGAAAACTTTAAATTTAAATTACTTATATTTTTATATATATATAATTAATGTATCTATCTAAAAATCAATGTCTTGAAACTTTGAACAATTAGAAAGATAATAATGAAAAACAACTTGCAATCAAATATCACATTATATTAGAACACTTGTTTAAAAACAATGACAAGTCCTATTAGAAGCTTATATTATCATACATATTAAACACAATATATAATTAGAAATTCTAGTGAAAAAATTAAATAAAATATGTGGTAATAAAGTGTTGTTAATCTTATTTAATTTTTACTATGATTAATTTAGAATACTTAGCATTAGACTTTGTATATCTTCAACCTATAAATTATATATTAATATTCAAATTTAATAGTTTTTTTAAAAATTTAATATATATATATATATATTATTTTTGTTGAGATGAAGTATTTTAAATATAAAAACTTTGTAAACCATGTATCATAGTACATGTATATACATATATACACACACACATATATATATATATATATATATATATACATAAAAAAAACCTTTTATTTCTTTCTTTTATTTTTATTTTTTTCATTCTTAAGATTGTTTCACCAGTTGTGTAATAGCTTGCATGTAAATTAACCACATTTTTTTACAAAAATTCAATAACATTATCATTATTATGTCTATTATGGGAGAAAAAGAATCTACCCAACCCTTGTGATTGGAATGTATCAAATCTATCTGAATACATTTTTGTTGCCGTGCCTTCTTATATGCTTTTTAAAATATACTTATTAAAAAATAAAATAAAATACAAGAGCAATTTCACCAAATTCGTGGAAGACAAGTTTCAGACAAACATCGAAGTCTCGAGAAAAGACCTGATCCCATCAGGAGTCAGCGCACAATGCCCCCAAGTATCGAGAAGAGAAATCTGGGGGTAGACTTCCCAAAAAAAGCAAAAGGCCGAAAAAAGTCGATTCAGGTGCAGGGGCGAAATTCATGCGGGCCAGGGGAATGGATTAAACCTGAACCGGGTATACGGCGACAAACGGGTGAGCTGGCGGATCTGCCGTGGCAGGCGCTGACTGATGGAAAGGGTCCGAGCGTGGATGAGGGAGGGGTGCGTGTCGCCGTGGTCCCCACTTCGGCTCCCATTCCCGCGCCTACTTGCTGTTCTGCTCCGCCGCGGCGTTGCTGCTACAGATGCAGCTCTTGCCGTGTGCCGCCGTTGCAGATCTCGCAGCTTCCTCTCGTCCCATCGCAGCGCAACGCGGCGCGACGGGATCGTTTCGGTCATTGTGTGCTCACGTCGAATCTGTTTGCTCGCTTTCTCTCTCTCTCACTCTCTCTCTACCTCCGCATCCACATTTTGCATCGCTGCTAGATTCGCCACTGCACCTGAATCGCCAGTCGCCGACGAACATTCTCCGCCTCCCTGAGCCTGGTGATGCATAGAGGCAGATTCTGGTGTGATAGCTTAGATACTTGGAAGGGTGCTCGCTGCATGTCGCAATCCTTGGATCCCTCCGTGCGTTGCAAGGTGCCTTGCTAGGTGCCTCCGTTGCGTCCTCACGATGAGTGGCTTGGCGCTTTGGGTTTCTGGACTGCTCAGCTCGTTAGAGTATACATCACCGAGTAAAACGAAAATTAAGAGTGGAAAAATGAAATGAACTAAGGTTGATCTGTGTGGGTGTGTTTGTGAATGTGAGTGCAGTTTGTTGTGAATGTGGTTTTTGCTTTTTATTTATTTTTGGATGGTTTTGGATGTAGAATCTTGACTCGGTGTCAAGTACTGAAAATATTAAATTTTCAGTGTCGAATCAAGTCCCATCTCTGAAAATTTTAGACTGAGTTGGTAGTTCGTGTAGTCGATTGATTGATTGACTGATTGCTGAATGAGGGAAGTGACAATGAATAGACACAGGCATAATTGTGTTGTATACAAGAAGATGAGTATTATGGTGATGTATCCCGTTTACTGGTTAGATCGCGCCTCGATGTTGCGGAGGCTGCGCTGTATTCTGGCATTGAAGCTCTGTTCGCGCTGCTGTAGCTTTGTTGAACTAGTTGTCATCTACCGCATGAAGCTGATCCAGAATGCTTGTGTCCCACGATTCCACTTTCTAACTATAGTAGTGAGGGATTTTCACATCGTCGAGAATCTTTGAACCTTCGCAGTCATCGATACTTCTAAAGCTTTGGTACTCTCAATCGTAGGCTTAGATTGTCTTTGGTACTCGCAACCGCGAACCACGATCTGCATTTCTATCCAGAAATGTAAAGTTTAAGGGCTTAGTTCGAAAAGCAGAATTTTTTTTTGTCTAATGTATAGGGCATCTTAAGCTCCTACCTCAGTGACGCTTCGAGTGCTCGAGTGTGTCTAAGCATTGGATCTTGTGATCTGGAACCACTAGAATATTCTTTGCTTCGCGAGTGTACACAGTTCCTGTCATTCTTGGGGAGCTTTGTGTGATTTCAACCAAGTCGATTCTTCAGTCCTATGAGGATCATGTCTAGGAGCTCGCGAATGACACCTGTGTGAATATCCTGTACTTGAAGAGTGGCTGCTGATGGTACTCACTGTCAACGAACATTTGTTGCTGGCGTCTAAATTGTGCATTCTTCTCTAGATTCGTGCTGTGCATCAGCTGGAGTCTCAATTGATTGTTGAGCAGCTGGTGATACGAGCGATTCACTTCTTTGCTCTTTCGCATGATCCTCTAATTAACCAAAGGAATAAATATTTAAAAATCAGCACGTATACCTCGTCACCATTACATCTTCTTGAGAAGTAACACACCTACCACGATGTGCTATGCCTTTCTGAAAGTAAAATGCCGGTGTGACTAGGATGCTATGTGATTTATGTTATTTTGTGTATGAATCCATGCTCACGAAGTCCTCCCTGTTTGTTTGTGACAGGTTTTGCAATGGGGAAGCCGGGCTCACCTAAGCTTTCCAACTTGGACAATGCAAGGAGGCGACGAATAACTTGGATTCTTGTTGTAATAGGTCTCTGCTGCTTCTTTTACACTCTTGGCTCATGGCAAAATGGTGGAGGTACTGTGGTTAGTGGGAAGAATGCAGATGGAACAGCTTGCGGTACTTCCGCCACTGTACTCGACTTTGGGGCTCATCACGGGACGGCAAGCACGACCAGCGATGGCACCACAATCGAACAGTTCCCGCCTTGCGACATGAAATACAGTGAGGTCACTCCCTGTGAGGACCCAGAGCGTGCTCTCAAGTTCACTAGAGACAGGCTGGCGTACCGCGAGCGCCATTGTCCAACGAAAGACGAGCTTCTGAGATGCCTCGTGCCAGCGCCTCCAGGGTATAAGAACCCCTTCCCCTGGCCCAAGAGCCGGGATTATGCATGGTACGCCAACACTCCTCACAAAGAGTTGACAGTGGAGAAGGCCATTCAGAAATGGGTACAGTACCGAGGTGAGAAGCTTTACTTCCCAGGCGGTGGTACGTTTTCAGCTGGAGGTGCGGACAAGTACATTGCCGACATTGCTGCTCTCATTCCGTTAGACAATGGATCCATCCGCACTGCCCTCGATACTGGTTGCGGAGTAAGTTCCTACTCTGCGTCTAGCTTTGCTGTTAAGCAAACCACCCATGCTCGAGTTCCTGACGCCGCGCATTTTCCTTCTCTGCAGTGGAGAAATTTGTCGAGTTCTCATTTCTGTTTGTACCAGGTGGCGAGTTGGGGAGCCTACTTGTTGAAGAAGAACATTCTTGCCATGTCATTTGCTCCAAGAGACACCCACGTATCTCAAATCCAGTTTGCTCTTGAGAGAGGAGTACCTGCCATTCTTGGTATTATGGCAACTATTCGGCTGCCCTATCCTGCCCGGGCGTTTGACATGGCACATTGCTCACGATGCCTTATCCCTTGGGGTAAAATGGGTAAGCAACTGTGGCACTTTCCGATTGCATCGTAAATGGAGGTGCATGATCTGTTTTTACAACATCTTTCTTTATTCTCTTTCTAGAAGTATTCTTCCATTGTGGCACAGAAACCCCGTCTTTCTATTCCATCATTCCGAGATATGTTAAGTTTTCATCCGTTTCTACTATAGTGTAGGTGTGTGTGCAACTTTGACATTTCAACAGAATTACTTCGCTATCAGCTTCGTCTCAAACTCGGTCCTGTTAAGGCTCAAGTTCTGAATGCGACGATGTATGCGTGCAGACAACATTTACCTAATTGAGGTGGATCGCGTGCTGAGACCTGGTGGATACTGGATTCTGTCTGGTCCTCCCATCAACTGGAAGAAATATCACAAGGGCTGGGAGCGGACTGAAGAAGATTTGAAGGCAGAGCAGGACACAATTGAGGATGGTGCTCGTCGACTGTGCTGGAAGAAGGTGGTCGAGAAAGACAACCTTGCTATCTGGCAAAAGCCCCTCAACCACATGGACTGCACGGCTTATCATAAGAAGAATACCGATATCTCCCCTCGTATGTGCAGCAAGCAGGAGCACCCTGATCATGCATGGTGCGTTCAATTCTGCTCTCTACTTGTCATGAGCGTCACTAGTCGCCTGTAACTGTTCTGTGTACAATAAATTCAGTTCGTATTTTTGATAGTCTCTCTCTTGTGACTTTCTTATAACTTGAACATAGCTTACTGGAAAGCATTTCATCTTAGCAGCCCTGAGATGTAGATGGTCGGTGATGCCTAGTTTTCGCCTTGTGGCACAGGTATCGCAAATTGGAAGCATGCATCACTCCACTCCCGGATGTGAAGAGTAGAAGCGAAGTTGCCGGCGGCGAATTGGCTAAATTCCCTGCGCGTACAAATGCCATTCCCCCAAGGATCAGTAGTGGAAGCGTTCCTTTCATGACGGCGCAGAAGTTCAAGGAGGACACGAAGCTGTGGCAGAAGCGAATCAAGTACTACAAAACCCATCTTATCCCACCACTTACTAACGGTCGGTACAGGAACATTATGGACATGAATGCAGGTCTCGGAGGCTTTGCCGCGGCTCTTGTCAAAGAGCCAGTGTGGGTCATGAATGCCATGCCCCCGGAAGCTAAAGTTGACACTCTGGGTGTGATCTTCGAGCGTGGTTTTATCGGAACTTATCAGAACTGGTAATGTCTTCGTCCTCCACTATACACTCCTGTTTCCCAACCCGTTTTACACAGTTTTAACACTCTTCGCAATCCGTTCACACACTGTACTCCGAAGCTCCCACGAAAGATCTGACAAGCGGCGATGAATTGTGATCAGGTGCGAGGCGTTCTCCACGTATCCACGAACCTACGACCTGATCCACGCAGACAAAGTGTTCAGCATGTACCAAGACAGGTACGTCGGTCGAAGAACGCACAATCCCTTTGGCTGAGCTTCACAGATCTCCACACTGGGTGTGCCTTCGGTGCATGATGCCCTGCGAGCTGCAACCTGATCGTGGATGTGGCACCCGTGCAGGTGTGATATTGCGTACGTGCTGTTGGAAATGGACCGGATCCTTCGACCGGAGGGGGCGGTGTTGGTACGCGACGAGGTGGAAATCGTGAACAAGGTCATGGTGATCACGCAAGGCATGCGGTGGGAGTGCCGGCTCGCCGACCACGAGGACGGCCCGTTCGTCAAGGAGAAGATCTTAGTGTGTGTGAAGAATTACTGGGTCGGTGAGATCAAAGCTGCCAACACCACGGCATCGATGGATGCATCAGACTGACACGATTTTTGCAGGTTATCAGGTACCGTGGGGGTTTGTGAGCAGCATGATTAGAATCGCTGTCCAGATTTTTGATCGATCATGAACCATGTTCTCGCCGTTGAGCCTTTTTCTTTTTCCATATTGATGAAATCTCAGTTTCCTTATTCACAGAATTTTCTTTTTCTTTCCCTTGCAGCAGGTTTTCATTGTATGATAATTAGCTTCTCTGGGGTTGTCTGGGGTTGTGACCATCAAATTGCACCGTGATTCTTCATGTTTTCAGTCTTCTTTCATAGCAGTTTTCGATCCAATGTTGTGTGTTTATTTTAAGGTCTGTGCATTTTTAGGACGAAGAACGTTTGCTAAGTCAATGAATACTTTCTCTCTTTTTTTCTTTTTATTTTGATTTTTGTCTTTTGCTGAGTCTCATTTGGTGCAACATCACTTCGAAAATTCACCTTGAAGTATTGAAACGGTGGTCATGGTCTTAAAAAGTTAATGTTAAAATGGACTTAGAATGTTTTAAGAAATATATTTTAAATAAAGCAATTATTACTTTAACCTCTAATTTGATAATTCTATTTCTGCTGTTACACAAAATCCTACACTCTTCCTTATATATGTGAGTGTATATATATATATATATATACATATGTGTACATAATTTTATTTTTATTATACTTGAAAGAAATTGTAAAGAAGTTATAGTTATGACTGCATACTAATGTTTCTAAGTAACAATAATACGAATTAGAAAAAAAGATTAGAACATATTTGATTTCAGAATTGTCCTCAGAACTTAAACAAGCGAAATTACAGTTTTCAAATTTCGTACAAATAATGTTGGATTACATCTTTGCTATGTCTTAGACTTGAAAAGAAATCTGTTTGAACAAATCTGAACAAATCTTATTCCTCATTTTTATTGATGAGACTTGATTGAAGACTTAATTTATAATTGATCATTTCAATATTAACATCAAGAAAAAAAAAATCAACTTCCTAGCATTATTAAAACTTAAGAGATTATTTAATCTTAATGATATATCCTACTTCTTTTGGAAGGTAATTAAAACCAAAAAAATGTAATCCTGAGTGCAGCAGCAAATTCCACTATTGTTGAAATGATGATTTAAAATTTATCAAAAAATACATAAATCAAGCACGACAATTTTTGATGCATATAGATATTTATAATGAATAAAAATACTTCATTGAATATTATTCATGAAGATTTCAAATTTAAAATTTGATTCAATAAGGACAAAAAAAATTTGACAAAAAAATTTAAAATTTTTTTAGTGATTGAAATTAAGAAGCCTCACTTGGTTGGGACAAATCCACTCCCAAATTAGGCACTTGGGAGAATGATTTTTAAAAAAACATGTTCATCTAATTTGAAGGTTTCAAGTAAAGGGATAGATCTTAAAATCTTAAATTTGTTCACTACTGGGGTAGAAAGAGTTTGTTTCAAGAAAGCACTGGATTTTTGGTTGTCACTAATTTCTCAATCAAGTGTCAAGATAGATAGAAACCCCTAAGTTTATATAAAGCTATCCCTAAAAAGGGCCATTACATCAAGTATATAAGCCTCAAGTACTCTAAAATTTCTAAAACATAGTAAAATATATTAAACTCTTCATTAACCTTAAGGGGGATTTTTTCCAAATTTCAATAGTACATATCTCCTAATTAGACTATCCAAAAGTATTCAAGCTTTATATAAAGTATTGATATACTCTTAACAACTACCATAACAAATTTCAATTGTTGATTCATTATCAATCTTTAGATATTGCCAAAATCCTAACAGTAGCTTCAAATCCTTGTTTATAAACACATGCGTACTAAATTCTTTATATCTCACAAACTAAATGTCCAAATACTATGAAACTTTGATATGTAGCTTTTTGATATAATTATTTACCTTTTTAAAAATGTCTAAATAAAAATTCATCCAGAAGCTCAAGATATGGTAGAAATCATCACTATTAGCAAAATGGTCTATTTATTCCCTTGGAATTGGATCTATTGTCTTTAACTTCCAATATCTCCTTCTTTTAAATTCCAAATGTAATAATTCTTCTACACTAGACATAGATCTTGAAATCACCTCTTCAATTGCATCTCCCAATCTCCAAAATCTTTTGTACAATTTCTTGTATCTTCAAAAGAATGATAGTAGATATGATTTGTACACCTTAATTTCAAGCACATATTCCTCTCATAAAAACTCCAAATCTCCTAATTTTTATACCAAAATTGTAATATAAAAAATAAGCTTTTTAATCTTAGTCTTTGATTTTCAAATGCTCTCTTTAAAGTTGCCAAAATTCTTATTCTTGTTGTAGATAGATGTCAAAGACATGAATTAGAAAAAGATGTATAATCTAATAAAAATTGTATCAAAAAAAAGTCACAAAATAGGAATAAGAAAGTATGTATATTCAAAGGGAAGTTGGAATGGCTATTGCCAAAGACTGAAAATATAAAGACTCTTGAAATTAGACTAGGATCAGGAAAGGAGTTGACAAGAGTGAAGAAGGCTTCACTCTTGCCTCTATAAATACTATCTAACTAAGAGTTACGTGGTGATATTCTATAGGACTTCATATACGTATCTAATTTGCAAGATACGTGTCAAATTTGTACGATAAGTTTCCTACATATGCGGCACATATTTGGCTTGTTCCACAAGCTACCAACATGAGCGCCATGTGGCTAGCTTGTTGACCAAGTTTCTAACCTACCAATCACCTATAGACATGTATAAAGGTGATTCCGCATCTATAAAGCTTCTAGGAAGCTTTTCTATCAGATATTATCAAATCAATTTATTTTACCTATTTCTATTGGTCTATATTATTTAAATAATTATTGAAATAAATCTTATGTCCATGACATTATCCCCTCTTCTAGAGACGAGTTCCACAAGGAACGGTGATTACATGCTAAGGAAGTCCAAGATACGTCGAATTGTGCTTGCCTTATACTCTGATCTTTATTCCCTTTGAAGGTAGTTGATAGGTCTTTTCAGCCATCAATAATGTCTCATACCAAAGCGAGAGGACCACCCTATTATTTGATCATTGTTGAGGCCTTCATAACTCCCTTCAAAGAAAACATTAGGAATACCATCAATAATAGTTCCTACCTCTAAAAATATCACCAAACATCGAGAGTCTCTTCCAAGATTGTGATACCAAACACATTGTATTTTGCCATCAATCCGAGGAAGGACATGTCGTTCTTGAAGATCTTCATCTCTATTCTGTCATCTTGAAGGTTGTGATAGTCATAATGTCTTGTCTAATAAATCAGCAAATGATCGCTCTTGAGCTGAATTCATTGGTTGTTCATCCTCCATCTCTTTAGCATGAATAAATCTAAAGAAATAACAAACAATATACAAGATAGGATGAAACCTCTATAGAACCTACTTTGCTTTATAGCAAAGATTTTCTTGATTCTTTATCTTAACTTTGACGGATGTTATCAATAAAATGTACTGACTTTTATTGGTGCATTTGCTAGATTCTTAGATGGCTTCCATGTGTGTTCACTAATATCGTATCCACACCAATGCACAAGATATTCCAGTCGATTTCGGCGTCGCCTTGAATCTAAAATCTCTTCAACCTCAAATTCTTCATCATTGTCCACTTCTATAGGAGGCGGTGGCATTTTGTCTTCTTCTTTGTATATCCACTGTCTTGTATGGCTTGAGTAGTGACACGTAGAATATAGGATGGATCTTCATAGACTCTGATAGGTGTAATAGATATGCAATTAGATTGATTTGTTCAGAAATAAGAAAAGGTCCAAATCTACAATAGTCCAACTTATCACAAGGACGAGTAGTCTTGATATTGTGACAAAGTAACGATACCTTGTCTCTTACGTTGAATTGTGGTTGTTCCTTGCGATACGCATCTGCATTTATTTTTTATCATTCTTGAGCTTCTTTTAATTGCACCTTCATTATTGCATGTAGCTCTGACAAACAATTTGCCAAATCTTCTGCCAGTGAATTATCAACTTTTGAAAAGTCAAAAGCATCAAGTCATGGGTGGTAACCATAATTGGCAAAGAAAAGTATTTTTTATGTAAAAAAATGTATCGTATTATTATATTATAAGCAAACTCTGCCAATGACAGAAGAGCTGTCCAATTATCTTATTGGTAGTTGATGGTACACCTTAAGTACTGCTCCAAGACTTGGTTCATGCGTTCTGTTTGTCCGTCAATTTCAAGATGAAAAGCTGAAGATAATTTTATGTCCACTTTTAAGATCTTAAAAAGGGTTTTTCAAAATCTTGACACAAATTGAGTTCCCCTATCTGATACAATATCCTTAGGTAACTCATGATAGTGATAGATATTATCAATGAAAAGCTTATTTGTTTCTTCACTTGTGAACCGATTTACTATCACAAATATAGAGTCATAAGATCTTGAGCTTCGAAGATTTGTAATGAAATCCATAGAAACAGAAGACCATGGTTGTTTTGGAATATGTAATGGCTAAAGAAGCCCAAAAGGTTGATGACGAGGAAATTTGGATCTTGAGCAAATATCACATGATTGTACAAAGTCTTTGACTGCCTTCCACATTTGAGGCCACCACAAATCTCTTGATATAAATTCTAAAATCTTATTGTATCCAAAATGTCCTACTGCTGGAAAATCATGACGTGCTTGAAGAACACGTAAACATGCTTCTCCTTCTGGAACATATAGGCGTCCTTCAAAATATAGTAGGTTATTCTTGAACTCGAATTTAGAAGAATCATGAGTCTTAGAAGAATTATTCTTGATATCATGAACAAGAGGGTCTGAAGACATACTTGACTGAATTTGCTTGAGAAAAGTTGAATTAACAGTCAATGTTGATTTCATTGCTCGAAGATGAAATTGCTTTGGTTTCAAGAGGGCCATTCTTTGTTGGTCAAAAGTTGCATCTCCTTCTTTTGGTGCAAAATAAGAATGTCTAGAAAGGACATCGGACAAACCTTGTTGTTTTCTTAGCTGATAAGTGATAATGAACTTGAATCTTGAGAAATATTCCAACGAGCTTGACAACGATTCAACACGCGTGCCGATATGAAATATTCGAGGTTCTTATGATCCATATATATGGTGATTGGACTGGAAGCGCCTTCTAGATAGTAACACCATTCTTGAAAGGAATCCACAATTGCAAGAAGTTTTTTGTCGTGGATCTCATAATTGATCTCGACTGCCGAGAATTTTTTTGAATGAAAAGCTACTAGATGAAATTTGTCATATGTTCCCATTTGTGAAAAAATTGCACCCAAGACAAAATCTGATGCATTTATTTTCATAAAAAAAAGCCTTGGAAAAGTCAACATGATATAAGATTGGTGTAAAAACAAACAATGTCTTCAAAGTTTCAAAGGTTGTTTCTGCTTCTTGATTCCATTGGACATCTCTTATTGTCTTTGAAATCTTCCAATTTATGATTGTTTGGACTTTCTTAGAATCCATCATGAGATCGTTATTTGAAATGATATATCCTAAGAAATCAACTTGAGTAGTATGAAATACACACTTTTCCATCTTAGCATACAATCCCGCATCCCTAAATTTTTATAATACTTGACAAACATGTATTTCATGTTCTTCTACATTCTTAGAATAGATCAAAATATTGTCTTGGTAGCAGACGACAAAATTGTTTAGGAACTCACGAAAAAAATCCTTCATGAGATGTTAAAAAGCACCTGATGTATTCGTAAGTCCAAAAGGCATGACATTATATTCAAAATGTCCGTACTTAGTTCGAAATGTAGTTTTCCGTTCATCTCCTTCTTTGATGCGTATTAAATTATATGCTCCTCTTAGATCTATTTTTGTGTAGATCTTAGCTTGATTTAACTGGTCAAGGAGTCCTGATATCAAAGGTAATGGATATCTGTTCTTTATTGTGATCTTGTTGAGTCCTCGATAGACAACACACATTCGCAATGATCCATCTTTTTTCTTCACAAATAGAATTGGAGCTCCTACTAGAGATTTAGAATGGTGTATGAAATTCTTGGCCAAATTCTTGTCAATATATGCCTTGAGTTTAGGCAACTCATCTTGTAATAAACTGTAGATTGGTCCAAATGGTGGTTGAGTTCCTTCCTTAAGGTCAATTGAACAATCATATGGACAATACTTTGGAAGAATATCTGTATTTTTTTTCTCAAAAACGTCCTGATAATCTAGATATTGGCTTAAAATGCCACTTAAAGTCTTTTCACCATAAAAAATGGGTGTGGCATAAATAACAAAAGTTGATCCTTCTTTTGTTGCATATATAAAAGCTTTTGCACCTATAAGTATGGGTTTTATTATACTAGACTTATAGCTTTTTACTTGGTCAGCAGGATGTTTAATAATATTTTGAGAAAAATCAAGTCTACAAGAATTTCAATCTATTTGAGGGTTATATTTTTTTAGCCATGATAAACCTAAAATAATTGGATTAGATTGAGATTTAATTATATTAAAGATTACGTAACTATTATGACCATCTATTGTTACTTTTATAAGACAGATTTTATAAGTGATGTCTCCAGAAGACAATGGACAACCATCTATGACTTCTACATATACGGATTTAGTTTTTTGTACTAAAGATATTTTACGATTCTTAACAAATTTTTTATCTAAAAAACATGCCGAGGCTCCTGAATCTAACAAGGTAGAGGCTCTATAGTTTTTTGGTCTTAAATATATATCTATTATAAAACAAGGACAGGGTTCTGAGGAGAGAATAGCACCTTCACTAGGAATTGTATAAAATTCCAGCTGCACGGTTCCTATTATAGCTGGACAAATTTGTTTTCCGACATGTTGTCTTCTTTGATAGCCGTACTCCTCATTTTGTAGTTGTGTCGTTTCTTTGGACAATGTTGAGCAGTGTGCTTAGGTTCACCACAAGATAAGTATAATCTTCTTTGACAACGCTAAATCTTTTCTTATTCAATAAGAGGTTTAAAACGTACCACATCAATTTGCATGTCTTCTACTTCCAAATGTATGTTTTGTGAGGACGTTGATGTTGCTATTGAATAATAACGTTGAAGCTCTCTTGTACGACTCTTAGATCAAAACTCAAAAAGTCAATTGTCACACTTCACAGCAAAATCAATTGCTTAACTTAATGTTTGAGGATCGGATAAATTGAACATTAATTTTTTTACCTCATATTGTAATCTGTAAAAAAATTGACTGATGAACGTAGCATCATCCCACTTGATATCAATCACTAGTTGTCAAAATTGTGAAGCATATAATGACATTGATCAATTGCCTTATCATAGGATGCGAATCTTGTTGGTTGTAACATGGATTGCATCATGTTCTCCATACATAGATCGAAATTTTGCTAAAAATGCCTCCAAATTATCCAATATTGAATCATGTCATTCAAAAAAAGATGAAAACCACGATAAAGCAAATCTCAAAAGTAACGTTTCAATAAACCTAACTTGAGATCCTTACGTAGGATAACTTTGAGGTTGAAGTTCAATCACTAATTATACCTGATTGACGAATCCTCGAAACTTAGATCTTGTGCCATCAAACTTCTCAGACAAACTAATTTTTGGTTCTCTACTGTTTGAATGGTGTTCCATTATAGGTGAGGTAGTATGGTTTGGTATAGATATTGACGCAACTCCAACCATCTCTATATCTTCACTTCCTGCTAATCTTGTTGCTTCTTGTAGTGGTAAATTGAGTTGATGCATTGCAAGCATTAGCTCTCTTGTTTGTTCTTGCATTTATACCATTGCATTCTTCATTTTTATAAGCTTTTCCATGATAATACAATAAGAAGGAAGGTGTCTATTCTTACTTCAAGAAATGCAGAATAACACACTTAAAAGAAAAAATTCCAGAAACAATATCAATTTAGAAGTGGATACTCTACAACTTCTAAAATACTTATGTCTTATCAAGAGAAAGGGATAATCCACTCATAATCAAGAAAAGACAAAGCTCTGATATTGTATGTGTATTCTTGTCAATCTGTCAAGGACATGAACTAGAAAAAGATGTATAATCTAATGAAAACTATATCAAAGAAAAGTCACAAAATAGGAATAAGAAAGTATGTATATTCAAAAAGAAGTTGGAATGGCTATTACCAAAGACTGGAAACATGAAGACTCTTGAAATTAGACTAGGATCAGGAAAGGAGTTTACAAGAGTGAAGAAAGCTTCACTCTTTCCTCTATAAATACTATCTAACTAAGAGTTATGTGGTGATATTCTATAGGACCTCATACACATGTCTAATTTACAAAACATGTGTCAAACTTGCATGACAAGTTTCCTACATGTGTGCCACGTACTTGACTTGTTTCGCAAGCTACCAACATGTGTGACACATGGCTAGCTTGTTCTACAAGCTACCAACATGTGCGCCATGTGGCTAGCTTGTTGACCAAGTTTCTAACCTATCAATCACCTATAGACATGTATAAAGGTGATTCCGCGTCTATAAAGCTTCTAGGAAGCTTTTCTATCAGATATTATCAAATCAATTTATTTTACCTACTTCTATTGGTCTATATTATTTATATAATTAATGGAGTAAATCTTATGTCTGTGACAATAGATTGCTCAAAGCCTACTAGATATGACTATTGACCTATGAGAATAAAGAGTTTTATCCCTTACCTTCATTCATCTATATTTTGCTTTCATCCCTCCAAATAAGTTTCTTAGTAGTTTAGTTTTTCATTTTTAGACTCCAATCTCCTCTCAAGGCTTCATACTAAACATTAAGGTCTTATACAATTTAAATGCCATAATTAAAATAAGTAAAATAAATTTTAAAATAAATATTTTTATACCAACTCCTTTAAATACTTTACTAATTATTCTAACACATACTAGAACTTATGAACATATTATGTATTTTGATTGGATTCTACATATTATAAACAATTACAATATGATATTGCAATTCTTAGAGCAAAAGAGGCATGAGTGTAATCCATGGACTCAAGGGTGGGAGAGATGAAAGAATCATAAATAAAGCCTATTGACTGAAGAATGGAAGAGAGAGCTAAAAAAAACAATACTAACCTCACTATTAAATACTTGCTTATATTATTGCTATCACCAAGAGCATTTAAACTCTTAACCTTGTAAATCTATTATTTTACTTCTAATGTGCAAAGACTAACAACAATGTGTCAACTTCTTGAAGAAAACACTTATTTATTAGAAGGATTTTGGACATATCCATTATTAACTTATTGTACAAGTGGTAGATTATATATAAAACTTTGTATCTCTAAAATTCAATCCATAGATAAAATTTTGCTACTGTTGTTTTTATCCACAAGTTGAGTGTGGAAACTAGTTAGAGATATAGTTAGAAATATCATACTAAAAGCCCTGAGATAAAAAGATAAAGATGGAACGTATTTTTTCTTACATGTCATGAATAGTATTGTTTCTTGGAATTTCTATTGGACCCATGTAAAAAGATGGTTTATAAAAAAAAATTAAGAATCCATATTAGAGAGTATTAAAATTAACTATTAAAAATTAAAAGGTCAAATTTTTTTATATTTTTAATAATTAATAGAATAAAAATATGTACTAACATACTTAGACTTGTAATTAAAAAATAATAATTTGATCATTAAAGACTAAGGCTTAGAAAAGAGAGTTTTTCTTGACCAAGCAATGGAGCTTAATAAAGCTTAAAGAACCATTGCCTTTCAAAGTGGACTTTTAGATATAAAAATCCTCTAAGATTTAGTATTTAGATATCCAAAGATTTTATTAATTAGTATTTTTTTATTAAAATAAAAAATGAATACATATAAAATTATAATTTGCAATAGAAGAGAAGAATTAAAAAAAATAAAAATAAAAATAAAAACAAAAAAACTATGATAATTAAAAAATTGATTTAAAAAGTTGACTTAATTATAGAACATTTGAAATAATACAAAGAACAATTAATAAGAATGGCCTTTGATTTATATTGTAAGAAAAGTAAATATATCACACAAATATAATTTCTAACAAAATATTGTCAAAAGAATATATATAGCTATTTTAAGTTTTTTATATATATCTTATTTTAAATAATTATAATAGATAATGATATATATATATATATATATATATTTTGAAGATAAAAAACCATTTCTAACATACTTTGAAAAATATATGAATCAATTTGTAAGGACAAAAAATATCAATTTTTTAAAAATATATATATATATTTATATATATATATATATATTTTAATAAAATATATATATTGATAAAATATATTTTAATATAAAAAAATATTATGGATATTATAAAAAAAACTTTGATATTTTTTCTACATGTAACCATAATTGGAGTGTAAACGTTCTAAGCCTAGAATTTTTACATTGATCTAAAAACTACATAAAATCTAAATACTATTAAATAAATTATAACAATTAAAATCTTATTATAAATTATTCTTTTAAGTCTTTTTTAATTTTTTTCAAAGATTCCTTTACAAATAGTTGTTGGCATTGGAAAAGTATTAAGACTTGGAGAAGTTAATGAAAAATATTCTAACTCTAGATTTTATCTAGTCTTAAATTATTAAGATGGATAATAATTTAAATTTTATATAGGTAATTTATTATTAATAAATAAAATAAAATAAAATATCATTTATTATAGCAATTTATTAATTTATTCAAGTTTTTTTTAGATACAAAGCATATAATTGAAGATAATAATATTTTAGTAACCATTAGCTCTAAAAGTAGTCATAAATCATCTAAAGAGAGGGATGGAAATAGATACCATGAGCAAAATCAATTACCACATCTTACCACTCAAGGAATATTAGATTAAGATATTACATCATTGTGAAGATACATTATACTAATTTTAAAAAAACTAAAATTTTAAATTATAAAAATAATAAAAATAATAAAATAATATGTAAAATAAATATAAATCTTAAAAAAGATCATAGGCCAAGAAGCTATTTAATAACTTATTATAATCTATATCTCTTTATATTGTAATATACAAGTAGAATGAATCTAAAAATAAAACATAGGTAATATTTTACTACTTCAAAGAAAAAGTAGCCATAGATGCAAAACAAACAAAGATATTTATACTACAAGAGACCAATTATCAAAACACTTTAAGATAGATCTAAAGAGTCTAAGACAAAATTAATTTCAACTACAATAGATTTAGTCATAGTCAACCACAAGATATGAAAAATCAGACCATAATAAGTGATACCATACCAAACATCCAAAGATCTAGCTCAATTAAAATTACAATACTTATCCAAGTTAATGGCCTTAGTCTATATTAATATAATAGTCCCACATAACATTCTAATTTATATAGAACTATGAGATTTTACCCCAAAATTATTAAGCTCAAGTAAATTAGGATATTTTTATATAAATGTGATATAAAAATCAAAGTTTATAAGTAAGATAGGTAGAATATAAGACTCATCTAATATGCTTTTAAAAATCCTCTCAAATCAATAGTAGCAATAGATTTATCTTATAAATATGATTTTTATAAAAAAAAATTAACTTTTAAATGCCATATATATGGTAGAACCTATGCAAATGGTCATTCCTCCAATTTGCTAACAATCTCTAATATTAATTTAATACATAAAAGAGCCTCACAAATTTATTAAATATCCATACATCTTAATCTCAATATAGAAGATTGATGTATCCATAAAAGACAATTAGAGATAGTCAATCAACCTACAAAGCAATTATATTGTTTCTTCTACAAAACCAACATTACTTGTAAAGAAATGGAGCCTATGATGGAATAAACACTAAGACAAAGAGCCAAGTGGCACATAGAAGCCTTCCAACTGAAATTAGAAAATATTAATGGTCAATCCATACTACCATACTATCAAATTAATTTAGCAATTTAATTCAACTTTAAAAAATTTAGATCCAATAGTAAATAATACAATATAGGTACTTATTATAAGTAGAAAAGGATTGGCTTTAAAATGTGACTTATTTGTTGGTACAAAAAATAATTATATCAAACTATATAATTAGGAATGTAAAGATAATAAACCAATGTCATATTTTAAAGAAATTAAAGTAGTATTTAATACACCAAACAAAATAAAAGATGGCTTTTAGATGCATATATGTTAGAATTAGAAACAATGGTGAGACCAAATGTAAATTATTAGAAGTTCCAACCTCACAACTAACATCAATAATAAGTTAGATTAGAAAATTTGATTTTTGATTTTTTTTGTTTTGTTTTGTTTTAAATATCTCTTATCAAAAAATGATCCTATTACTTAAGTAATGATGGAGAAGGACTTAGATCTAAGTGACAAAGATAGATCTTTACTACTCACATCCAATTCAAATATGATTCTAGAAGTGTAACTTATATTATAATAGAGAGAACATGTAAGGTTACTTACAATACACAATTAGAAGAAATACAATCATTGCATCTCAATAACTTTTACTAAAATTAAATATAATGTTATATATTATTAAGAATCTAAACATTATGTAAAAAATTTATAAATTAAAAAAATGCATAAATATTACTTAACCAGAATATGATATTTTAATGATTCAAGAATTAAAGCTATATGGTTGTAAAGCTTAAGATTTGGAAAAGAAGATTTTGTGTAAAAATAGGATTTGATTTTCTTAAGGCATTACTAGCTCATATTTTAAACCAAGATAGAAAACAAGCATGTGGTTTTTGTCTCTTTGTATTATCTTTTATTAAAAGATTAGTAAAAAAAATTAGAGGTCTTCTTAGACAAAAAAAGAAAGTTCTTTAAATAAATCTTTAAAAAATTCTAAGCAATTCTTCTAAAATAGCCACCATTTATATATCAAACAACTTCCACAAACAAAGTGAATTGTGTTTGAATCTAATCAACATCCTTCCTAAAGAATTTTCATTGTGTATTCTATTTTGAAAAATTATCATTAGTTATTTTAAATTTATCTAGTCTAACTATGATCAATATATATCTTTTTTTATATTTTTCTAATCTTTCTTTAAAAAATTTAAAAGAAAAAAATTCAATTAAAATAAGACTTTTAAAATAAGATATATATATATAGTTTTTTTCAAGTTAAAACTCTTCTATAATTAATCTTCCATCATATTTTATTTTATCCAATAATCTAACATATTATATCTATGGAGATTTTATTCTATCTAATTACATTCCAATTGATTTTATAATTAATCTCAAACATATGTATCAAACAAAATCTAAATTTATTAAGAATATTTCATATCTTAAAAATTCCAAAATTTAATATGATATAGCTAATATATAGCTTATTTATGGACTAATGCAAATAGAAATAGATGTATTAAAAAGAAAAAAAAGAAAAAAACCTTTTTACAGATTAGCTAAAGACCTTATTTTCAATATTGCAAATTGTCTTTTTTGATTGCAACATTGACTTTTGTTGCAAAACAGCTTTTCAGTGTGTTTTTTTAACCATAAAGAAAAGCATTCATGTTAGATTATATTATGTTTAAACTATTAAGATTTTGATTGCACTTTTTATTTTTCTAATCATAGATGTAGTTCAGTTTATTTATTTATTTATTCTACACTGTCATCAAGCAATATAGCATGTCAAGAATTTTAGTGCCTGTTTAAATTTACATGTCATCGCAATTCCATGGAAGTATGACTATGTTCCATGACCTTTACCAGTGGTCTGTTAGAAAAAAACACAACAACAAAAACGTAGAATAGAGTACAACTGTAGTTGAATGTAGACAGAGAATTTATATTTTTGCAATAAATGCGTCAATATTTAAAAACATCTATTAAATATTCAATTTGAAGAGAGCAGCATTGGAGGGGAAGTCGAAGTCAGCGGAGGGGTGTGACACACACCAAGGAGCACGTGTCGCTTAGTAATGAGCCACGTCAGAGGGGGGAGCTTCCAGAACGAGCATGAAAGAATCGAGGAGGGGATCAATCGACGGACTAGTGTGGAAGACAGGGAAATCCGGCAACGGAGGGTACGGGGGAGGGAAGAATCTCCTTCATTGGCCCACAGTGCGCGGCCATTGCGGTCCCGCATTTCAGCACGCACGAAGGAACTCCGTCGGAAGCTCCTTCCGGAGAGCGCGGCCCCACTGCGTCTCCCCCTCCCTCCCTAGATTTAACTAACAGACGCAGAATTCCCGCACGGACGTCGGCATGCCGCTGGGAAGTGGATGCCAATTCCTCACAGCCACTGTGCCTGGCCGTGCGAGGTGGAAGTGATGGCGCCACCACTTCTCCGATTCTTGATCCCACGACTGTGTCGCGCTGCCTCTCTTCCTACGCTTCCAGGGACTGTCCTCACCGCGTTTCACTCCCCCTCTCTTCGCCCTCGCTCGCTCGTCGATTCGTGCTTGCGATCAGCTTCTTCCCTCTATGCGGAATCCTCCTCTTTCTGTTGAGTTAATTCCATTTGCGCCGGCCGTTCGTCTTTCCTAGATTAGTCATTACAGATTAGCTTGCTAAAGACGTATCCGGACGGGGTGGATGTCTTCAGGTTGTGCATGGGATTGGTTGTGCTTGTAGCAATGTGTGGGCCTGGGGTGTCTTGTCTTGCTTAGGTGGAATTGTTGCACATGGAGTTTGGACTCATGTGCAGGGCATCTGTGTTTTACACTAGGTACTTGTTTTCTGCACCATTTTCGCCACTTGTTTCGACAGTTGTCTCAGCGTTGGTTCAGATGACGACCAGTTGCACCACCTCATTTGCTCCTCGCAATTTATGTATATTTGCCACAGCAGATGCTTCGGTTGTGTTTTTCAGGAGTTTGTATGCTCACTGTGCTTGATTGGGAACAATGCAAGACTGCCCTCTCCTTTCAACTTCATGGGATAGATTCCTCATAACACGCAATGACTTCTACTTGTAGAATTTAGATTCCGATCCTATGAACTCAAATCATAGAGGCGCTTACTCCTTCGCGTGTCTCTTGTGGAATGTTTGCGTCACTGGAGTGGTCGGGGGGAAAGTCAAGTTTGTGTGGCATAATTCCTGGAGTGAGGGGGCCGATTATGGATGTGTCTCAGTGCTTATCAACGGGAGTGATAATGAGTAAAGGTCAGTTAAAGCTTGTTTTGGCTAAAATGAGTAAAGCTTGATGATAAGCACGTGCTTGCAGACACAGAGAACCGAAGACACGATTGAATGACGGTGAAGACAGCTATGTGATGTTTCTGATTCGCAACTTAACCAGTGATTCGAGAGTGCAGCTGGACAAGGTGGATCTTCTACTAAGAAGGCATGATGTTTGCAGCAAACAATTGTTGTAAATGGGATGTATGGAACCATGCAGCCTGCAATCGAGTTGCAAGGGTTTTGGCTCTTACTCATGGATACCACATCGAGCGGGTATTGAGACACTATCAGTTGTCCCGCGATGATAATGATGAAATGTAGTGCGCGCTCGCGCTACAAAAAGGGAGCGGGATTGATGATGCGTTTCTTTTCTCGCGAAAGCAACCCTGTACGACATGTTGCAGGACTGGTGGTGTGCGTTCTCGTGGGTTGGCTATTGGCTTCCATAATTGGGGTGGTACTCTATAACAGCTCTTTGAAGTCTAGGAACAGGGAATTCAGCCTCAAGTGCGACAATCATAAGGAGGTGATTGCCCCATCTCATTTCTCTCGGCCACTACCAATCTAATACCTGAATCCCTTTTCAGCCACCTTACCTCATATTCTATCTGAAGTCAAAATTAGGGCTGGGCCAGAATGTTAGGGCTTGTGTGATCCTAGATTCAACAATGTGGTCAATCGGAAGCCTTACATGTGACGTACAGTTTCCTTTCTTTCTCTCTCTCTCCCTCCCCCTCCCTTTTCCCAACCTCGTGTTGTTCATGCAGATCCTCAGGTCCGAAGTGGAGAATAACCTGAATGCATCATTTGTGGCACTGGGACTGATTGCCAGTGTTCCTTACGTTGACGATTCTATCTGGAAGAATTTTACACGGCGGACATTGTTTCTACGACCTAATGTAAGAACGCTGGTGTATTGTGAGCGTGTGCTGGCCAGCCAGCGTTCGGAGTTTGAGCGCAAGTACAATGCGACAATCGTGACAATTCTTCCAAATGGGACACGGTTGAAGCGGGGACCGGCAGACGAATATGCGCCAGTTGTCTTTCAGACTGAAGATTTGGAACTTTATATGTATGACGCTGGGTCCTCTCCTATTCTTGACGAAGCACTTGTTAAAGCGCGTAAGTGACACTTTTGTGGTCCATGATCTGTTTCTGATGCTTGGGACCCTCTTATCTTTGTTGAAGCGGTTTTTCCAAAAATCGTACATGTTTGTAGTTGGAATACCTTCGGGCCAATCTGGAAGTGCTATGGTATTCAGGTGATACAGGTCTGTTTACCCTATCGCCACCGAGCCCATGGCAAGGCACATTTCAAATGGGAGCTTATTTAGCCTACTATGGCCCTGGCAAAGACTCAAGAAGTTTTCCCAGTGCTGCTGCAAGGAAAAGTGCATGCGTGGGCTATGTGGCAACAGTACTCGATATCGTCGAAGTGTTTGGTGCCGTCCTTTCCAGGTAGATACTCAGGTTCAGACCTAATTCTGCCAGGAGATATTCTATGTAGATAATTGTGGGTCAAGAATTTGAATGTATTGTGTTCTCATAGTTGGAAAGGGATTGTCAGGTTCATCGACAATGAGGACATGGATGTTGTGGCTGTGTACAACGTGGACCCTAATACAACACCCCACGTATCTTACAACTGCAGTACAATTCTCAAACCCTGTGTCCTTCCATTATTTGATCCAGCAAATCGGTCAAAGGAGCGTAGTGATGTATTCGTCGCATGGGAGGTTGGGTCACAGAACTTTGAACTCCGATGTTTGCCTAAGAGCAACATGAAGCTCTTAGCTTTTCGGAGTGTCGTAGCATGGCCTCTTCTGCTGGCCATGGTGGTCCTCTTCTGTGCAATTATCGTGTATCTTGTGTTAAAGCGGATGCTGGTGATTGAGAAAGACGTGTCTCTAATGGAGAAAATGAATGCCAAACTCACGGCTGCCACCGTGGCGGCTGAAGCTGCTGAGAAGGCCAAATCAAGTTTTCTAGCTACAGTTTCTCACGAGATAAGGTAAGAATTGTTGCACCCTTTCCTGAAGTTCCAAAGCTTGAAAGGGTTATATAGTAGGATAAAATTGTCTTTTATTTGATAGGTTTATGTCGGGGTTGACGCTGTTTGGGAATACAACTCTTTTCTCCCTCTCTGAAAACTGGTGACTACTCTATTAGTTGGTTGCTTACCTTTCAAGTTGTCATAGTATGTAACTTGAACGACGAAGCAGTACGTTTTCTTCTTACTTATTATCTAATGGGTTTGATTGTGAACAAATTGTATTGATGATATTTTTCTCTTGTTTGTCGCACTTTTTATGCAGGACCCCTATGAATGGAGTTATCGGTAAGCTTCGCTTGTGTGACATTTAACAAGGGCATGATATAGTTAGATGTATTTCAAGAACTATTATGTTATTTAGTAATTCACACAGTAGTTATTTGTAAGATTATCTGGTTTTGTATTCTGGGGATATGCAACCTACTCGAAACAATTGTATAGGCATACTTGTCATTGGACAATTGATGGACTCAATTTCTTGAGAGACGTATTGCGGCAACTACTTGTAAGCAATTGCCTTAGCGCTTACATGGGTTTGGGGTTCAGGAATGACAAACCTGCTCATGGGGACAGAGCTCAATGCACAGCAACGTGATTACGTGAAAATTGCACAAGCTAGTGGAAAGGCTCTACTGTAAGTTATTGTACGCCTTTTCCGGTCACTTTATTCGATTCCAAACTATTTTCTCTTCAAAGAGTTTTTGTAGGGTAATGTAGGCTAGAGTATGATTTCTTGTAATCATGTAATCAACCATTTCATGTGGACTTAATGTGCAGAGCACTTATCAATGACGTGCTGGATTTATCCAAGATTGAAGCGGGAAAGATGGAAATTGAGTCAGTTAAGTTTGACATTCGAAATGAATTCGATGAAATCTTCTCATTGCTTGACGATAAAGATTCCAACAATCATCTTGAGATGGTAGCTTTGATTCACGATGCAGTGCCACCTTGCTTAATGGGAGACCCGACTCGCATTCGTCAGGTTTGGTTTACTTTCTAAAACTTTGGATTCTACGACATAATAGTAATTGCATATGCAGAGATACACACACACACACACACGTTACTTTGATGTTTTTCAGGGTGGTTTTCTCACGAGACGAATTCTTATATTTAAATGTGGTGGATGGAAATGTCTAAGAATTTGATATTCTAGGGATGGAAGTACATGATTGTTCAAAAGTTTTTTATTCTACGTAGTGGTTCTGTTTCTAGTGAAGGTCCAGGTTTCTTGTGCTTATTTTTGGGAATCTGTTCTTACTTAGCTTTGCCTGGTTATCATGTGCAGATCCTTTTCAACCTTGTCAGCAATGCCATGAAGGTGAGCTTTAACGTCTGTATTTGGTCTTCCTTTTTCGAGCTTGTTGTAATTTATGGACATGTACAGTGTATTTTTCATTTGCCGAGTAATTTATTGAAGGCTGTGCTTTACCTACTATTCGTTCTTGCTTGTTATACCAATTACCTTAGTAGCTTCAGGAACATTTTGCATTAGAGTGGGGAATATCACAATTCATATATTTGAATTTGGTGCATCTTAGCAGTTCACAAAGCAGGGAAGTATCTTCATATGCGTTCGGATGCTCGACTCATGCCATTCTGATCGCCTGCACCCACCTCCGGAAGTGATCAATGACCTTTCTCGGTCAAAGCTTTTTTCTCTAGGGAGTGTAATCAATACACAAGTGGTGCCCAAGTCTCCCAGTGGAAGTGACACGACCGGTATGGTAGGAAGTGATCGGGACACAATATATAGAGGAGGGTCCACGAGGCTATCTGAGATGCATCTGGTGGCGCCCAGGCTGAGCATGGTACCAGGCCCTTTGAGTTCACGGGAAGCTGTTGCAGCATGGAGGAGATGGGAGCCCAAGAGATCGATTGAGACCACAGAATCAAACCCAGTCACTCTTGTTATCTCTGTCGAAGACACAGGTGCCCCGTCATTCTTTTGTATTCACGTGTTTTTTCCTGTCGAATTTGGGTCCTTTGCTTGAATCTGTCTAAATTGTTGTTATTGTATATCCTCAGCCAGTAGGCTCTTTTTCTTCCTGGTGGTGTAGGTATCGGTGTCCCACTTCATTTACACAATCGCCTATTCCAACCTTTTCTTCAAGCTGACAGTAGCAGTTCAAGGGAATATGGAGGCACTGGTGTTGGCTTGTCGATATGTAAGGTACACTAATAGAAAATGGTTTGCATATAAGGAGAGGAAATAATTGGTGCCTCGAAGTTTCTGGAATATCATCAGTTTAACTTTTCTGTTTGAGTAGTGGATACGTTTCACATGTATACTGGTTTTACCTGTAAGGTAAAACCACTCCAGTTTTTCAAAGTTGCTGATTGAAGTCAAAGTTTTGCCAATTAGTTTACTTAAATATTTATGCAAAAAATATTATTTAAAGAATTTGTTAAATTAGGTCTTTAATCCTTGGTAACCACGAAGACACGAATTATTGCAGAGATATTGTTGTGCTGCTGATGTAGTCTATTCTCATCACACAAGATTAATTGCTGTGAATGGTTCATTTCTTCATTCTTCATTGGCGGTTCTTTATGGATGTGGAGATGCGTTGCAGAAACTGGCAATGTTGATGAAAGGAGACCTGACGGTGAGCAGCAATCCTGGAGAAGGTAGTGTTTTTGAGTTAACGATCACTCTAGGGCTGCCTCCAGAGCCTAACTGTTCAAACTCGACGAGTTGTTCAAATCCTGACCAGCAACCTCCCTCGGAATCTGAAAAATTAAAGGGAGTTAGAGTTATTTTGGTTGATAACCATCCTGTACGGCAGGTATTCCACAATGTCCACCCCTTCGATCCAATACATAAATGAAGGGATTTAATAACCTAAAAATTTAGCGAAACATTAAAGTAGTGATCACGAATGGAAAGGTTCACATTATAGACATGACCAGGCTGTGGGGTTGTATATCTCGCTTGGAAGTTAACTTTGTTATGTTGGGTGCCGGAACCTGACGTATAGGAAGCATCTGCGACCTACTTAAGGAGATTAGGTGTGGTGGTTGAAGAGACAGAAGACTTAGAGGGGACTCTGGAGTTGCTCAGGAGGTATATATTGTGGCTCAACTCTCCACTAACTTCACTGGTCCTATACGTATAAAATCTGTATTTATTTTTATTTTTATTTTTATTCGTGTCTTTTACCAAGAAAGAAGATCGTATTCCTTAATTCTTTTCCTATCTTGTAAAATATTGATTATAGTTGTTGGAAGTGGTGTACTGCTTAAGATTATATATTTATATATACACACATATATACTTGTGACATTTTAAGGCTTGGATTTACAAAATCCTTTGGCGGATCCTTCTAGCTGGAAGAATTATACCTCTTTTACCTGATGACAGTTTAAGGATTATTTGAACATGAGGTTTGACGTGTTCTGATTGAAAGAAAAATGCAGGGCACTCATGTGTTGTGGGTTTCTTGTGAAGGAAAGAGAATTTATCCTCAGCACAAGCAGTCATTGTAGATTTGCAAGGAGTAGATAGAGGAGCAACCATGGAAATAGGCCAACGTGTGAGGGCAGAACCTGGTTATGAGGCTCTACCGATAATAGCGCTCACCTGCACACCAGTACCTGATGAGCTGAAAGCGGCTGGATATTCGTCTACTATCTTCAAGCCTTTACGCCATGCTACAGTTGCCACGATATTGTTGCAAGCTTTAGGAGTTCGATTTCAAATTCCTACTAAAAAAGTGGCTCCAAATCCAAAACTATTAACCGGGAAACGCCTTCTAGTGGTACATTTTACGACCTTAAACTTTTGATTCTTTTATCGTGTCAACATGGAGCTTGGTTATGATGCATTGCTTTTGGCGGAGAGTCGTTGTGTATTCGTGGGTTCGAAGTGTTACCTGATTGATTGCAGATAGTATAATCGTTTGAAGCGTTGATTTTCGTAAGTAAGGTTCTGCACTGAGGTAATACCTGTTTTTTATTACAAATTTTTATGTTGGAGTACATAAATAGAATCGTTTTGGCGCAATGTAGGTTGATGACAATATGGTCAACCGAAGAGTTGCTACCTCAATGCTAGCCCGCTACGGTGCCACCGTTGTTGCAGTTAATGGAGGAATGGAAGCAGTCAACGCAGTACGCAATCAGAAGCCTGACGAGGCTTATGATCTTGTCTTGATGGACATTCAGATGCCAGAGGTAAAGACTGACTCCATCACTTTCCAGGTTGACGGTCGAGGTGCAGAAACATGATTTCTGTTTTCTGTAGAAAAATAACACTCTAATTTATTGTGAACATCTGAGAACTGTTGTATTTGTTCAATGTGGTAACAGGTGGACGGTTATGAAGCCACTCGACAAATTCGAAAGTTGGAAATGGAGACCTGTGAGCAGTGCACTAAGGACAGGGAGGCTTCTGAATTTGAGCTTTTGCAGTGCTTTCATCACCATCTTCCCATCGTAGCAGTCACAGCAGATGTCATGAAGGGAACTCACGAACTTTGTTTTGATGCTGGCATGGATGACTACATTTCCAAGGTGAGATTGGATATTTCTTCTGCATTGATATTATCCATCAATATAAACACTGTATTGCTTGTTTAATTTTTTTTGGTTTTTATTTTTTTCTTCTCCTTTCATACAGTTGTGTTAGCAATTTCGTTGGACGCTTGTAATATCTGGATTCGCAATTTTTGTATTTTAGAGTGAATATCTTGCAAGTTTTCTAAGTGGTGTTGATAGATAACCTAATTCAATATAGACTTTGATGTACATACATCTTACCTGTTAAATTTAGTCATCACTGCAATTGTTTGTGGTCAGGTTTGGATGCCTATTTTTTATGTTATGTGTTCTATTCCCTTGTGTACACTTGCGATAATTTGTCTTGATTGGATATTTTGTACTAACTTGGTGTAGAAATTTTGTATCCCACCTTGTATCTAGGGTAAACTTCTGGCATTTGTAGACGGTTTTTTAAGGTGGAAAACTAACTGTACTGTGGCTGTATGATAGCCGTTGGACCAGAAACAACTTTATTCACTACTGGAACACTTCGTACAAGGAGAGCTAGAAGGCCAATTGAAGAGTAGAGGGTCACAATGACAACCGAGGATTATAGGGTCTTCTCTGAGATACTGAATGTCCAGTTCAGAATCTTTTCCAAAAGAAACCCGTGTTAGTGGCGGTTTTTGACAACTACTCTCGGAGCATCTCCTACGCGCTGAAATAGATATTGTTGAATCTTGCCAGAGTAATAGTTCGGCAGTTTTATTCCTCGACTGTACATTGGTGGTTGAGGAGGAAACTTTTGACTTGTGTTTGCAATCAGAACATAATTCTAGATAACCATTAACACTCACAGTAATGAATTCTGTATCTGAACTGGTTGGTTCCAATTCATGTCTTTGTAAGTGTATAAAAGTTCATGTTTAGTGATTGGAATACTTGCCAAAGAAGTCAAGGGTGGTCAAGGCCTTGTGGCAAATGTTTACATTCTCCTTTATGTACCACGTGCTATTTCTGAATCCTGTGCAAAGTGCATTATGAGGTGTCAGACAATTGGGAAGTTGAGAAGATGTATGTAAATAAGCAATTGGTCCAATCCCCTTCGGAGGATTAGTGCCACTGTGAGGTCCCCAAATTTGATTTGCTGAAGTTGGTAAGAAGGATGCGGATATGGTTTCTTGTTACTGCCCTGTTGCCGAAGAGCATTGAAATAGCGCTGCAGGAGGTTTAACTTCTGCCTCCTTGGATGAGATTTCACAAGTTCTGTGAAATACACTTGTGCTCTCGCCTATTTATTCGTTTCTTCTTAGCTTCTACTTGTTTGACGCTGCCTGTTGTGTCAAATTTTGGAGAATAAAGCATTTTAATTAGAACTCCTATTCTTCCTTTCTTCATCACTTACTCCTAATAAGATACAAATTTTGGAGAATAAAGCATTCTAATTAGAACTATTCTTCCTCTCTTCATCACTTACTCCTCATAAGATACAAATTTTGATCTGTTTTGTGTTCCCCAGTCTTATCGAACACATTTTTCATTTGACTCATTGTAGTTTACTTGTTTTCTGTTATATAAGCATTTTGTAACAATATTCTATTTTATATATGTGTACCTTTACTGGATGTGACCAATAACATTCAAATCCTATACTTTCCATGGTTCATATGAATAATCAATGAAGTCAATTGTTTTATTCATATTGTAATAATGTTAGTATCTCATATTTCTTCACTCTTGCAGATATTTAAAGACTTCCTATAATGTTGAATAAAGACCAAAAACAGATTCCTCCAAGACTAATGTATTAATTCTTGCATACTTATTTTGAGGAATATTTTTGAATTTCTGTTTTTAAAATATAAAAAGTAAATCTCAATTACACAGCATTAATGCAAACCAGAAAAACATTGGAATATTTTGTGAAACACGCATGGATTGGCTAACAAAGTAGCAGTATCTCACCTATCTATGGACATATAACCTAAGCTTGCTTTACTCCTGGTCAAGGATGAAAGCAACTTCAAGTTTACGGTTCTATGTTCGAATTCAAGTAATGTAGAACCTAGGTGCTTGAAACACACTAATTCACTCAAAATAGTTAAGAATCTAATGTACAAAATACAGTAACCTAAGAACCCTACAAACAAGACTACCACTTAATATAAGTAGCTTCTGAACTTAGACAAGTACATTGAGATAAAATTATGGAGTTGATTGAATGCAGAACACACTACTTTGGACTGCCTGGTAGTTAAACGATTCATTTTACTAATTTTCACCAACCCATAACGTGAATCATAAAAGCATTTCGACTCAAATGCTACAGTTCAATATGTTCACAACCATATAGTATTCAACATTATTGTTCCCCAACTACTTCTATATTCACATAGTATTATCCTTGCAGATATATTGCCAGTATTAAACAAGTATATCTAATCAACTGATAGATAATTAACACCCTTTGATTTAAGATCCCGATTCCTTATGTCATCAACATTATGATACGAATCTATTTTATGACCTGATCTTGTGAATTTTAAGGGCAGAGATCGGCACACTAGCAGCAAGAGCCACCTTCTCAACAGTAGCAGGAGCACTCAAGGAGCACCATGAGTTATCACCCCAGTGCTCTTTCGCAGCTGCCACTGCTTGACGTACTGCAAAAATGACACTGCAACACCAAATCCTTGTCAGTAAATTGTCCTTTAATCTAAGGGCCAACATTGTACATTTGTGCAAATCATCAGCCTCCAGCAAGCTCAGCAGCAAGTGTTGTTATCAGAGGTTAAGTGCACAGAAATATCGAGATCTTGGTATCTGATTCCATGTGTTGGACTTTAAGCATAACTAGGCAGCTCTAGGTACGTTCTGCTTAAATGCAAGTCTAATGTCAACGAGTCAGTTGCGGGAGAATTATATTCGTTACCTGCATGCAAGGCCGTAAGGAGGTTCACCAGAAAACTGCGGCGAACAAAACGGGACTAGGTCACAAAGATATCCTTAGTTGCAAAAATTATACACATATTTTTGGTTCTACACATCCAAGGAAATCGATCTAATTCATATGCGGAATCCTGAATGCAAATGAAATTGAATATTCCTCTCATTCGCGTGTTCAGTAACACCAATAAACAGATTCAAAGATGACTGTAACCCGATACAGAGGGGTTAGTCTTTACAAAATGAATGCACGAACTCCACGTCATACATCCAAATCAACCAAAAAATATGAGGAAAGCGCAGGTGGTCCTTAGGAAAGAGAAATCAATCATGCCTTTGATCGCAGGAAGCCTGATGGGTTACTGCTGTTGGGCAACAAGGCAGCACGGAAATCGTGAGGGATGTCCTTAGAAGATGGAATCTTGTATTCCCAAGTACTATCCGTAACAAGCTGCACCATAAAAAATAACAAGAAATACGATTCAATTACACTTGGACATCCATCTTTCAAATTCTGGTTCTAAAATACAGGTTACTTAATCTCAGCATGAATAAGAGTGCAATGCAGGAAGATTTGTCCCAGAATCTCGATGAAGTAAAATTTCGAAAATAAACCGTGTTCCAGATCTTCAGAACTTGCAGATGCTGTGAAATATCACATTAATTCGGTACAGTTCTCATAATTTTGCCAAGTTTAGTTAATAGCTGATTTGGTATGTGCACCAAAGCTTTTAATAGTGAATGCAATGAGATGCAAATTACATATGTTTCAACACATAAGTCCGCATTAATTAAAAGGAGTATGAGATACCGCACCTTGCCATTATCGGTATTGTATCGGTATTCCTCAGACAAGTAATACCCAAGTCCTTGAATGAAAGCTCCTTGAATCTGTCAACAGAATTTCATGTTCGCTGTCTTACATTGTAAAATCCGCTATTCCATGATCTATTGATGAGGAACAACTTTCCATATCACATGCTTATATACTCTTTTAGCCTTCAAGCTCCATACCAGGATTTTAGATGCGTGTTAGAAAACCAAATATAAAGGAATCTCACCTGTCCAATGTCAACAGCAGGATTCAAGCTCTTTCCACAATCTAATAGAATATCAACCCTCAAAACTCGGGTGTCCCCTGTGGAGGATGTAACGTATACGGTCAAAATTTGTTCAACTTGGCGTACAGCAATATAACATGCAGCTTCGAAGAAACGTTTTTCAAGCTCAGTGTCTAATTCCTCAAGACACAACTTATGACACAAAATAAAATAAAATAAAGGCTTTGATTGACAAGCATAAAATTAGTCTGCAAGACGTAAAACCAAAGTTGATAAAGGATAAGTTGAAATTCTTGCTTTCGAAACGATGCAGTAGAACCAGTGTCCTTGCTTCTAGATAAGCCAAGGAAGTGCAATTAAATACAGTTACATCATGATAGCTAATGACAAGTAATAATAGTCTACATATTATTGGAATAATCTAGATGTTAAGAGCATTGACACCTGTCAAAACGTCCACTTCCACTTCGGAAACACCCGCCCCAAAAGATACATATCTGGAAAGACATCCAATCAGTACATCAACTTCGGTGTTCCATTGCTCAGGTTGTGATCTGATCTCTTTGTGAAGTTGGGTGTGTGTGTGCGTGTGTGTGTGAGCGAGAGAGAGAGAGAGACACACACAAAGACCACTTTCAAGTACACTATTGAGACAATTGAACTTCAAAAGAGAGATATGACCAATTCAGGCACATGTAACTTACTGATATGGCCCGCATTTGCCAGCTGCAGGATTGACACGCCCACGAGCTTGAAGATCAACACCATTATCTACTCCTGATTGGATGAGATCCCCCCATCCTGGTTTCCCTTTTGGAGTTGTAAGCATCTTGCTTGTGGATTGTAACCGGGAGACAATTCTCTCGCATGCCAGCTGAAAAAGTGAACAGCATGCCGCCAGAGTCAATGCACCTCAACTAACTGTATTAAAACATCTCGCTGAAAAATTAAAATAATCAAGAACTGCCACTAATCTGCGGGAGGCATCCCATCGAGTATGCTAGGAACCATACGAAAACTATTGTTCTTCTCATTCTTCATGGACAACAGAAATTAGATCGATTATCTTTGGATGTGAATGAGCTGGATAAGGTTTTAATACTATATCCAACATTGTTGCACATCCCACATTATTGCAACCCTTCCAAATCCGTTCTGCATTGCATGAGGTACATTTCTGAGCCATGTAGACAATTTCCAGCCAAAGAGAGTCAAAAAAGTTTTCTGTGACAACCTGCACAGCCATTGCAGCAAGTTCTGAGGTAACTGAGCCTCCGGATTCCGCACAGTTATTTGCCACAATCGTTGTAACACTATTCACCCGTATGTTGGTTAAATCCAAACCATCTTTTACCAAACTTCCCAAAGTCATGGCCGCAACCTGACGGGCGAAGTAGAATAAAATTTGTCAAATCGAAATGAGATGCAAGTATTGTCAGGGCAAAGATGCTTGTCAACTTTGATACATTTTAATGTAAAAGGAGTCATTCATTCAACATTCTTGGAAAAATTCAAAGATCATTTCCAAAATAAAAAGGGTAAACATTAACAATACAGCAAACCAATGAGAAGAGTATCTACCTGGGCAACTTTGACATCGAGCCCCTGCCCCATTTCACAGCCTGAAGTATGAATGCCAACACTACCGTCGGGATAAACATTCACAAGAGCAATTTGTTGTTGAGCTTCCCAAGTTGCATTAAATTTTACGGGTACCATTGAAATACCCCTTTTGATGAAATGATTTGCAGAGTTGAACTTCTTTATGCTTTTTAGACGGCTTTCGTAGTTGCTTGATTCCTGCAAAACTCAGCACTGAATCTCAATTCCAATCGAACTTGACAACCACCACCCAACCAAGATTGCCTACAATTGAACAAAGTATTGTACTTGGAAGTGCAGAACGTAATCTTCTGAAGTCGCTTTCGATTAATCACCTTGAGAGCACTGAACACTTCTCTGGCGTTGCAGTAATCGAGCTTCTGCCCGCAAGGTGTGATGTCCCCAGGCTTATACATATTAGTCTCACGTACAATATCCGCTGGGATTTGAAGTGCAGATGCCACATGCTCCATCATTGTCTCGATCATGAAAACAGTCTCCACAAACACTTCATAACCCAACCACAATCACTCTTAGTCAATGAGTTCTTTTCTAAGCACGAGTCAGAAAAAAATAGTAAGATGAACCGATTAAGTAAATAATGATCTTATAAATTAGAATTCAAACGTAAAACACAAAAGAGATGACATACAAAATTTAAGTAGCTAGAAGAGCACACAAGATATCATGAAATACTTGGAATGTAATGAAGTGAATTAAAACAAGCACAAAACATGGAAAAACACGTGGAGAGATGGTTTACCAGGGCCACGCATGTATGTACATCCAGGAAGATTGGTACGAGCAACATTTCCCTTAATATTCCAGTGCGGAATATTATAAGTGTTATCAATGAATGTTGCAATCGTATACATGTCTGGGTATTCAAAGTCAAAATGAGAGCCCTGTAACAAAAAACAACTGGATAAGCTTTTCCCTTCACATTCTTTCTGTTCAGTCAAATGAAGCATCTTGAATACAAGACATATCCAGGAGGGCTCAAGTGATTCATGGCTCTGGAAAAATATGAGTTACGTTATTAGAATCATGGTGGATACAAAGAAATGAACAAGATGTCACTCCCATGTCTGATTGATTTTAGAGCCACTGAAAGTTTCTCAAGCACTTATAAAATGGTGGTTATTATCACCCAAAGCCCCTACAATAGGATAATTTAGATGAAAACGGATACTATTTAATGAAAATTGGCATCATCTTTATTGAAAAGAAAAACCTATGAGGAAAAATTCGTTTAAATGAGAAGGTTTCTTTCATATTTGAAACGATTAACCGCTGGGAAAAAGAATTCATGAACTTAAGCCCTTGAGGTTTATGCTACCGAACCCGGGACACTGCAGGCTATGGAGGGACAACAAAGTTAGATATTTTAGATTGAATCTGAAAGTAAATCAGTGTATTCGTCAAAAATGCTTTGGAGTATGTGGAGGGTAGCGTCACAATTTGTAAGGAAACAGCATAGATGAAGCTGGGTCAACGGACTAACATGATTATTCAATATTTTCAAATCCAAAGCCTCGATGCGCCCATTTTTGTTGACGCCAATCTTGTAATCACATCTGTAGGCACTCCGTGCTCCAACACTCTGGTTCACATCCCACATCCATAACCTCAACAAGAAGTTGTAGTGTATTACCTACTATTTGTGGTCATGTCTCTAAAGACACTCAACATTTGATCCATATATTTGTTAAACCCAATCGAATTTTCATACTTTTTCATGATGATATTAATAGGAGATAATGATAACAATAATAATAAGAATATTATTTACAATGCTAATTGATAAGAGGAATAATAAACAAAAAAAATCGTAAACCATACAACCTATACAACTTAATTACAAATCAAAGCAAATCGGCACACATGAAATCCAACTTGGGAAAAAAAACAAGTGAATGAACCTGCATATTAGTAGCCATATCAAGAACAAGGCGAACAGGCCTCTTGAGCTTAGCAGCAGCAATAGAACATGCCATGGCATGACTTGCTGAGCGATTAAGCTTTGCTCCATACGCACCTCCAATTCTTTTGACATTTACCTGCACAATCACTCTCACACAATTACCTTATTGCAGTAGCTGAATCACTGCCAAGTCAATGGCAAGAATCAAATAAAAAAACAAATCTAACAATATTGGCTCCGATTTTCTGCAACATGGAAGATTATTCAGGCATTTCGTGATGCAGTAAACTACAATAACTGTACTTCAGACAAATCGTTGCTTACAGTGATTTTGTGCTGGGATCGATTGAGGGCAACCGCCACACAATGCTGGACCTGCAAACCTCAGTGCAGCAAGGTAAGATCAGAAATGAGTGTTGGAACATGCGCTGCAAAGACATGCATACACCACAAATAACACATAAGGAACGTAGCTTTTCTAAAAAGGTCATCCAGAAACGCATCCTTCGTAAGCCACACCTGAGCTGGGTTCTGTGTAGATGAAAAGACATCCATGGTGCTATCCTCTCCAGGAATGCATAGAGTTCGTTGTGTTTCAAGGTGATGGTGATACTGTTGTCCAGTGTTCACCTGCTTCAAAAATTGACATAATAAGTCTCAAATTTAAACTAATCGGCTATTGCCCGAATTAATACCATGAAAAGGTTGCCAACATACACAAGGAGGACGATTGCAGACTGCGAAGAAAGACCAGCAACTCACTTGTCCTTCAATAACAGTGTCTGCCATCTGAAAACCTCGCTTCGTATCACCTGCACATATAAAGTAGATGAAAATTGATAATTCAGTTATTCTTACCAACCTGAACATTATAGCATGTTAATTAAAGAAGACATTAAAACTGAGAAGAGATAATCATATGTTCCAACAGATGTGCAAGATCACATCCTGTCGAAACAAAACTCTTCGGTGCCTGCATCACAAACTAGAGAAGGCAACTCCATGGTCTATGACGGCCTGCATCCAAAAGATGAGAAAAAATGTATCTTTGAAAATCACATTAAGAGCAAGAATCTAGTTTACAGCAGTATATAACACACTATTCAATCATTCTTACCATGCTGCCAGTCAATTCCTCGGTCTAGATAAAAGGAGTTTTTCGCAATCGCATCATCTATGGTTAGTATGGGCTTCTGGATACCAGCGTAATCGACCTTCACAAGCTTGGCTGCTTCATCTGCAACCCTCTGATGGCGCGAAAACAGAGCTTGTGATCAGCTTTTAATTAGAAGATAAATATCGAAACTAGCGTACAAAAAGGGACCTTTGAATCCCATAAAGTTGGAACACGATGAAGATGCTTGTAGTTCTTGCTACACTACAAGCAGGATGGTGAAACTCCCAAGCAGGAAAATAATAAATATATAAACTGTAAGGATCGCACCTTTGAATCTGCTACAATGAGACCAAGAGGTTGACCAAAGTAAAGCACCCGTTCAGTGGCAAAAAGTTCCTCGTACTCACTGTTCCACAAAATGCGAAATCAAATTGAAGATAGAGAAGAGAAGTTCTCCATTTTAGATCATAGAAGCTACCACTGTAAAATCTAGCGCAGCAACATCAAAGACATGGCTAATTAAACCACTTCATTTGCTGTGCTACATAATATCACTTGAGCAAGTGTCGTAAGTACCTCACTAAGTTACAATATCCTTCATCTTTCACAGTAGCAGCGGAAATGAAAGTGAGTACACCCCGTTTTGAAAGAGCTTCGGAAGGATCAATTGACTTTATAACAGCATTGGCAACATCCGAAGTAACGTACGTTGCAAACAATCCGCCACCTACGACCATATCATCCATGTACTGCGCTTCTCCAGTGACCTGATAAGGCCCCACATGTGGTCAGAGCTACTCTCAACCTTTTCCAAAGTCAAGTTGAACTCTTCGTTCTATATCTTACAATAATAATCATAATAAAAATACAACCATAAAACGGTGATTTCAATCCAGTCACATACTTCGAAAATTATGCGTGCAAACAAGATACACTATCAACAGACGTTAGTGGTGATACAGCAGGGTACAACCTAAACAGACTAAACTGCAGGTTAAAGCTTCAGGTTGTTTAATCCGTTAATGCGTTACAAGCCCAAGTACCTGGAGGGAGGCCGATAACTTTGGAATTGGTAGTGACACAGGGTACTCTGCTGGATCACCCTGCCACACACAATATATATGCTTAGGCCGAGAAACATATTCCGCTGAAACGTAGTCAACGTGCGAGTATGAAAGAGTGATCTAACACCTCCAAGAGACGACCTCGGATCAACAACAGGATTCCAAGAAAAAGCCTCAAAAACTTAATCTGCGACTCGTGCGCGAAGCAAATACCGTACCTTATCAAAGTTAACCTCACCAGTAGAAATGGGTCGCTCGTACTGCAAAAGGAAACATCAAAACTTAGTAGCACTCGATACTGTAGCATAGAAGTTTTCAGATTGCACATATTAAAGGTAAGCCTAAAACCAAATTAAAATTGAGCGGCAAACATGGCGTAATCAACTTAATTCTTCTTACCCCGAGATTTCTCAGTACTTCAAAAATACTTGATAAGGACGTAGCAAATCTTAAAAAAGCGTACTCATTCCCATGTTTCAGGAAAACTGTCAGGTGGAAATTTAGGGGTCCCTTCAAATAAAATCTAAGTATCAATGACAAGACTCTTCGCAACAATGTTCGTCGAGTACAGCTAGTGCTATTGAAAAATACCTCCATGGTTGAAGAACGCAAAGAAGCTGGAACCGCGTCTTCAGGTAACAGAGACAAAAGAGCCTTATACAAAAATGCACCCAATAAAGTAGAGCGGTATTCAGTTCGTCCAAAAGAATGATCCAGAATCAGTTCCTCCCTTAGAATATCCAACGCCATTCCGCAAACCTACTCAACACTTTCGAGTCACTTCTCAGTGTATCATAACAACGTGTAATCCACTTAACAAGGGTAATGAACCAACAATTTTACCATTGCAAATTTACATACCCTCCTGGAACTCCAGATAACTTCTAAAAAAGACTTATCCCACAGGCTATGCTACATTACCTTCTCATCATAAATAGACTTGCCCTTCAGAAAATATTCGGTATTTCTTGCGCGTTGCGGATACTTGCGCACTCCACCATAAACAATTACTGGATTGCCTTCAATAATACCTGGAAAACTTGCAACTTGAAAGTCATACAAAAAATTCTCACAGTTGCTATTCCTAAACCTGCAGATGATCATAGTCACAAACCACAATGGGATGAACGGTAATGTTTTCTTACAGTGACGGTTCTGGTTTACTGATTACATGTCAACCACTAATCCAACAAAAAAAAAAAAAAAAAAAAAAAAAAAAAAATTCACACACACACAAATCTTATTTATTTATTGTTACATGAGCACACGCAACCATAGACTAACAGTATTATAGCACTTTCAAAAGAGCTTCCTCGTAAATACTTTTAGTGATGTCATCTCCTCAAAACTTTCCATTGAACAAAATTCTAGGATGTTCTGGGAATAAGTCTACTGAGTACATGTTGGAAGTACTTGATTCTCTTGACTGTAAATTATTCTTAATTTCAGCAAAAAAACACTCTTACCAACAACACATTGAAATGAGCCGAGTCCCAACTCCATAGCACGTACCTTTCACTGTGTCCACTTCCATATTGAATCCAGCATTCATCAAAGCGTGAGCATTTACTCTTCGTAGAGCAATTTTATATGTTGATACACGTGCATTTTTACCAAGAACAGGAATCACTATATCTAGAATCACTAGGCCGTCCAAGGATATCTTATAAAACTCCTCCAAGCTTAGAATACGCTCAAATCCATTGTTATATGCAGAACCCACTTTGATCTTTGCCTTAGCTGTCATTAGAATGGTAGCTACATCTGATACGAAATCTCCATGCCCATGCGCCATTGCCAAATTTCCAGCAACACTGCCTACATTGCGTACTTGGTCGTGAGCCACCTGCCAGGAAACATTAATAAGTTCAACAATCCAACAATTTAGTTACTTCATTATAAAATAGCACTCTCCACCTCAATAAGATATCTGAAACGTGCAATCTGAGGCGGCAAATGATGTACTAAATATATAACTCATTACAAGCTGGGTGTGATTTACAATTCTCTAACGGGAACACCAGATATGCTGAACATTTCTGAATCTCGAACACTCGCTCCAAAACGAGGTTCGATAATGAGCGCAACAAGGAAGAGCATCAACATCAGTTTCAAATTATATCCATATGGTCAGCTCAAAAAATAACAGCCAACCAACCCAAACAAAACCATGCCCAAGAATAAACAAACAAGTAAAAAGTAAAAGAAACAGAGGGTTTCTGATGTTTTGTGTTATGTATCAATGAATAACAATCTTCTCTACTACGTCTCTCATCTGAAAGATATGGAAACAAAAACCAAACCATCTTTACGACTCTTGCTAATATTGACCAGTACATGAGAGCTCTCGCCCAATACCCACGTCATGATACTCATATAGTAATGAAACTATAGTAACAACTGCAGTCCAAATGGACTTTGGATCTAAAGAAGGCTAAAGAAAAAAATAAAAATAAAAACAGACCTCAATGAATGAAAAGTTCAAGGGGATAATAGCAGCAAATAGGGAAAAGAAAATTGAAAAATCAAGTCGTTAAAAGGTACGGTAATGGCGGTAATATAACTTACTCGTTTAAGATGTTTAAGAAGAGGCGCGTAACTTGGGGAGAGATCTTTGTGTAAATCTAGAAAGTCCATAAAATCCGATATGGTCACAGCACCTCCAAGAGTAATGCCGTTTTCATCAACAGACATTTTTTTCAAATCAGGGATCTCAGAAATATCTGCAATAAAATCTGCAGAAGGTGGCTTGTAGACGCCGGTTGAAGTGTTTCCTCTCACAACCCGCACTTTGTCTCCTCTATTTTTCGCACCACGAAGAAGGGCATATAACTCCTGAAGAGAGGTCAATCTCGCCCATGTGACACCTTCCTTCGAGAAGACCAACGTTCTTGGCTTCTTCATGCAAGACGTGCTCTTGCCTAGTTCTTCAATGTCTTCCTGACATGCAGCTGCAGTGCAATTGACAGCTTTGCTACAATGAATGTTATCGGTGGTCCTCTTCGCAAAAGTTTGAAACCCGTCGAAAATAGGACGATAACCTGTGCATCTGAACCAAAAAAGACGCCCGAAGAACGAACGCGTCTTCAGCACAATGATCTACACTTTCCCATACTGCATGTAACCCAGCATCTATCACAATTATTTCACACAGAATCCCAACTATCACTACAAGGTATTGGTATCATGGAATAAGTCTTCAGCTTGAACCCCCCAGTGGACGAACACCAGCGCTGACCAATTAATCGCTTCAATTAATCACCTCTCAAAAAAGGATCGAATTAGGATTCAAAAGGTTTAACAAAAATTTAGAACAAGGTAACAAGGATTTCAAACACGGTTAAATAACCTGCAAAGATTGCCATCAAGCTGGTCCTCCACTTGCTGAGCTGTGGGCTCTGGATTACCCTTGAGTAAACCATACATGCTCATTACCTGCAACCCTGATTCAGTTTTAGAATCTTCCTTAATTACTTATTTGCCTCTAAATGCGCACGTAAGATACTCTAGAGAAATCCAGGTTGATTCACGCGATATTACTAAAACCGACCTGCAACTATGAAACTCGATAAGAAGACTAGACAATCGCTATATACCCATGCTAAACCTTACACAATCACTAATTCAAAACACACTCTAGAAGAAAGCAAGAGAAGTGGGAATTGAGGAGCGTACAAATCCAGGTGTACAAAATCCACATTGCGTTCCATGGTGATCGACAATGGCGGATTGAACAGGATGCAACCCCTCCTTCACGTTGCCCACCCCCTCCACGGTGGTCACCTTCTTCCCATCCACGGAGCACAGAGGGACCAAGCACGAATTGACAGGAACCCCTCCACGCAGGGAATCGGGGCCTGCCAGAACTACCGTGCAAGATCCGCATCCTCCTTGCTTGCACGGCAGCTGAAGCCCCGAGAGCCCCCTACCGTATCTCAAATATTCCCCTAATGACGAATTGGGATCTGGGTGCTCCACCACCACCGCTTCACCATTCACCTCAAACCCCACATAATTCCGCGAGCTCGACATGGCGGCAAAATCTCATCTCCTCTACTCTCCCCTGGCCACTCGGCTCTAAATTCAGCTCCACTACTGCGCTAACGAAGAGGGCAACGGCACCGGCGAAGTCCAAACACGAACAGCATCACCTGTGGAAGCGCAATTCAGAAGGACTGAGAGCACCTCCAAAGCAAACAAAGTGGAGTAGTACGGATTTGAGAAAGGATGAGGGAGAGGGACAAAAGAAAAGAAAAGCAACGAGAGAGATTGAGAGATAAGAGAGAGCGAGAGAGAGAGATAGAGAGCGACCCTCCACCAGCTCCCTCTTTCTCCTCGTCGTCGTTGTCTTAGTCTTCGTCGCCTTATTCGTCGTCGTCGTCGTTGTCTTAGTCTTCGTCGCCTTATTCGTCGTCGTCGTCGTCTTCCTCCGTCCGTCCCTCCATCACCATGCCCTAGTTCTCCATGACCACGCACAAGAAGAGGAGAGAGCATGTTGGAAATCCTTCATCACCCCTTAGCTTTGTGTAATGTTTCTACTTTGCTAAGAGGTTGTTTAAGGAATTAGAAACAATTTTTTCTTTTCTCTTTTTCCTGTTTTTGTAAGTTGGTTGTTGTTAAATATTATGTAGAACAATCAATCAAATAAATTTTTGAATTAAATGTATGTATATTTGCATATATATATATATATATATATATATGCATGCATGCAACTAATCTATTGGGATGAAGTATTAAAATAATTAAAATTAAAATTCTAAACTTTCAACACTAACAAGTAGCATCAATGAATCAAAAAGAACAACAAAAAGAATGATTAAGAATAATAACTAATATTAAGCAGATCAAGCAGACCTGTAATATTTTAATGCTAATAGTACAATATTAAGTTAGATTATTGTTCCATTGATATATCAAATAGAATTTTATTTTTATATAGTACAAATTACAAAACATTGTTACATCAAGTAAATAAATAGGTAGTTAATAGAAAATTATATTTTTGATACAAATAATCTTTTTTGTGCTTTTAATACAAACTAGGTTGTTATTGTTGTTGCACAATACATAGTAGATGTGATTACTTAGGCAATACATAACATTTATAAGATTAATTTGGTAATAAATATCATGATTAGTTTAAATATTTTTATATGTTGTTGGAGACACATAATAACGTTGTAAGTTTGGTATTGTTTAAACTACATGTTATATATTATAATTTTTTGCAAGTATTAAGTTGCAATAACCAAAAAATTATATTATTTGAAATGGCAAGTATATTGTCTACAATGTGAATACATATTATCTTATAGAATGTATAATATAATAATACTATGGCCAAAGAATTCTTTAATACATATTATAATTGTATGAAACTTGTATTGATGTCAATTGTAATCAATAATTTTTTAAAACCATCATATTTTGAATTTTAAGTTTTTATTTTATAGATCTAAAATCATTTATGATGTGTATGTAGTTATTGTACAATTCTAAATGTGTTGTAATATTTTTTATCTACTAGTGCCACTTTTATTTAAAAAGTGATTTATAAAATAAAATTTTATAAATTTGATTCTACTAAATTCTATTAAATTTGTTCTATTTTATTTTATAAATTAAAATTTTATAAATTTTAAATTTATAAAATAAAATAGAACAACTATATAAATAATACCATAAAAAATTCTAGCCTCTAACAATATATATGATATAATTATTATATATTATTCTAATAATACTATCTATTCTTATAAATCCTTTTACAAAGTGATTTAATCTAAGATTATTAAAAATTAATTTTTAATACTTTTTATAAATATATTATTCTTTTTATATCATAATATCATTTAAAAAATTATAAATATAAAAAAAAATTAAAATATTAAATCAACTTAGCAATGTTATATTTTTTATATAATGAACTTCTTTTTAAACATTGTAAAGGTAATAAAAAATTTAAAAGATTCAATGTGATTTTATAAATTTATATCTAATAGTATTGTTCTCCACTTATTGGATTATTTTTTATATATTGTCTACTAAAATATTACTGTGTTATGCAAATTATAGCTTAGAAATGTGTTGGATATTTGGCTAAGGAAGAAATTTATTTAAATCCTAAAATTCTTCTTATAACCTAAATATATGTATATATATGTATATATATATTTTTTGAAATATCCTTCTTGACAACCTTGATTCTCTTAGAAATCCTAAACCTAAGCAATCTTCAACCCTATCAACTCTAAATCTCAAATCCTATAAATCTTGAATCTTAATTTCTATCAAATCTAAAAAACTTTAAAAATCTTAAGAAAATCCTTAAAAATCTTAAATAAGATCTAAGAAAATCTTAAACAAAATCTAACAAACCCTATAAAACCTGAAAGAATCTTCTCTTTATTGAATATGTTGGTTATTGTATCTCAAGGTCTAATTTTGATCTTGTTTCATAAATGGTCCTCCATAAGTATCAATTTAATCTTTTTATAGTATTTTTTATAAAAAAAACTAATCTTAATTTTAATTTAAAGGTGGTTGTATTAGTTTTATATCTATTCTACTTTATTTTTTTCTATTCATAGTCCTACAAAGTAAGTAGAAGACCTTTTGATTACAGGGACATCATAAAATATTAAAATTTTAACTATCTCCATTCTATTAGCTATGATTTCTTTAAAAAATCTTAATTAATCTTTTAACAAAGCTCTTCTAAATATATTGGTCTTCATCCATCCTTTTATTCAATAGTTTTGTTACAACACAACAATGCTTGTTACAATATAAAATGTAAAGAAAATTTACAAACTAAATCTTCCTTAACAAATATCAAATTTAATATTATATAAATTTTACTAATAATTAAAAGAAGATGTAGATATATTTTTAAAAGATTCAATCTTAATTTGCATATCTTATTTTGTATAATTTATAAATATAATGAATTTTGACACTTTATTCTAATAATTTTTTCTTACCAATCTTTTTTTAGAATATAGCAAAGACATGACTTTTGTATCTTATTAATATTATTTTTATTTTTTGCATAAAATACTTAACACACTAATATTTTTTTAAATATTTTTTAATCATCTTATCCATATGTTGCCTAAATTGCTCTACTAATTTGCTATATAAACAAATTTTTAAAATAATTATAATATTGAAGAGTGACAAGCACCATGTTGGCATCCTAAATCCTATCTCTATCCAATATCTCTTTCTAATTCAGCATTACATACCAATATTAAAATTAGTGGTATTAGCACATTTTACTTTAAATTATAGAAAATATTGCTTATTTTTTAAAAATTTTAATAGATTTAATTTCAATCCTTAAAACTTTCTTTTAAAGATATTATTTTATATTTACTAGATTATAAGATTTAAAAATAATTTTGCACCATCCACACCATATAAAACTAAATGTGACTTTATGCAATATTAAATAAGAAAGTTTGAAATATGTTATTCTTTAGAATATCAATAACAAACTAAATGCATGTATTGTATATGTAATGCCCATTCTGTTCTTTGCATGAGAATATTCATAAAACAAAATAATAATTTATGAAGCCTTTTAAGCTATGCTCTAACTATTTATTCAAAGACCTGTGTGTTTGTTTGTTTGTTTTTGTTCTTAAAACTACTCTTGAAAATTTTGAAGAAGATAAATCAGATTGTTTGGAAACTAACATTCACTCTTTCTTTCTTTTTTTAAAAAAAAATAAATTAAAATTAAAACTGTACAATTACATGTGATTTTTTATTTTTTATTTTATTTTATTTTAATACTTGCTTGTGAATACATAATTATGAATACATAAGTTTGATCTCTATCACACATTATATATATATATATATATATATATCCATACATTCTTACCTTTTCTTTTCTTTTCACCTTTTACTTGCTGCAAACTTCTAACAAATATAAATCATTGAAATTTTGATAAGTGTGATGACAATCAAATTTATGATTATTAAACTTTGATCATTATGCTTTTGAAGAAGTGTGTAATATTCATGATAAGTAAACAGAAAATCAATTTTTGATAACCAAAATATACAAATTAAGCTTTACATAGTTATTGGTAAGAATTATTATATGTTTTTTATTCTGTCGCTGATCATTTTTACTGAAGTATATCATTTGTGGCTTTTGAAGGTTAATGGACAATAAATTAGAGAGATGTTTAATGGCCTTTCAATTCGGTATATAATGTAATTGTTGAATTTAACCAACCTACATTCCTATTTATATTTTACTCATAAATGTTAGCTTAAAGTTTTTTGTAAGGATAACATAATTGTAAAAGATATATTCTTATAGTTACAATAAAAAGATTTAAATTTTACAATTTGAAGATGATCAAATTGAGATTTAAACAATTAAGATCATTTTGAAACTATAAATGAATACATTTGTAATTTCTTTTCAACTTTGATTATTTTCAAATTTCCAATTGTTACTAAGATTATCATTTCATCACAATATATATATATATATATATATATATTTTGTTTTTTTTTTAAAAATATGTTGGTAAAACAAGATGATAAACAACTTTTAGATCCATCATATTTTAAAAACTATTCCAGTTTCACTATCTCCTCATATATTTAGTATTATTACATGAAGATTTTTTTTTGGACAAATGTTGGCTATCAGAGCATATGGTCTCATATACAAAACTTTGAGAATTTCTTCAGATATGCCATCAAAGATAAACCAATTATCTAGAGCCATTGTTACAGAAGTGCAACAAAATGGCAAAAGAGTTTTAAATTTTATCATCGAAATGGAAAAAGGAAAGGAAAAGGAAGTGATATATCTTGCTCAAGTGCAACAATAGATTTTTGTGGCGCCATAATTTAAATTTCGAAACCGGGGAAAAAGGATTGGGCGGGGTTAGCGCAGTCGAACCAGCAGCACGCGGTGCCCGCAAGACCTTCAAACAGCGAGTGGCGATGGTCGCCACCGTGCATCTCCCCAATCGACAGCAGTCGCTTCGCGTGTTTGTGCAGCCACCCTGCGAACTGACGAGCGCGGAACAGGTGCTTCTTCCCTCCGATGCTCCTGTACATCGCCAGAAACACGTAGGTGTTGCCACTAACGCCGTGGCAGATTCCCACCCTTCTCAACAATCCCCTCTCCCACACCACATCCGCCGCTGCTTCTGCCGCCTCCCTCAAGCCTTTGTCCGCGGGAAACACCTGTGTAAGTTCCGCCAAGTTCTTTTAGTGAAGTTCCTTCGTGAAATTCTAGATGAAGCAATAGGAGGAATGCGAGTGATGTGGTGAGGATGAGAAAGTGACCTCGAGTGCTTTGCAGAGTGTCATCGTGATTCCAGGTGCTCCGTGGCACCACTGTACGAGTCGGTCGCCCCTTTCGTCCTCTACACTGACCCTGTAATTACCGCGGAAATACCTCTTCTTCATAATGTAGTGTAACGTACCTTTGATGTCCTTATTATCTTGCTCCGTCAAAGGAAAGTGCAGGAGAATTTGGATAATACCTGCCAGCCCATGAGATGCTCCAAAGTATCTGCGCCACTTCCATGGATACATTAGAGGACATTCGGGTGTGGCATGTGCACGCCCCGACGCCAGTACTGCGTCAACCACAGGTCCCTGCACAATCCCAACCCCGCCAGATGTCAGGTACTCATAACAAGGTCATGAATACTGCAACGTACATTCTAAGTTGTACACACAAACACAAATTACTGGATATAGGTTTGAACATGAATATATTGCAGCGACTCGATCACGGTTTGGCTTGCAGCGCAGGTGATAGTCTTACTTCGATGTGTTTTTTATTTATTATTTATTATTTATTTATTTTTTCCCTACGCAGTGTGAGCCATGGCAGGGCAGAGGGACGTGTTTTCCTGAATTTTGAACACATGTAAAAGCATTATGCAGACTCAACAATCTTCAAATTGAAACGTAGAGAATTGAGAAAATTCCTCACCGTCATACTCCACGGAACCATTTCCTCGCCGATGTATTTGTTAATGAAAAGTGCAGCATACAAGAATCCGACACGTCCGTTGAGGAGCTCACATGGCAGGCTGGATCCTTCATCAGCAGGGCCCATGGATAACACTCTTCGGCCACCAATCTATAACCAAATAATTAAGGGTCCACCTTGGTTGAAGTAAAGTGAATGCTCTCTGAATTGCAACTAACTGCCACCATGCCCTAAAAATTGCATCGCATAGTGCGGTGTTCAAAGGGTCTGATAAACAGGTCCTGCTATACGTCAACTCGCGGTCAAATGATCATTTACACACGACTCTGATCGAAAGAGGGATTGGCGGGTCAAAGTTACGAATCGGCGACATTGACTAACCCGCTTGAGATGCTCCAAGAAGAAATCACGACGAGTCCTGTCATTTCCGATTTTCGCAGCAACCGCTCCCATGGCATAGATTCCAGCCTGCCCTCGCAAAAATGTGACGTTGCTGGTCCATTCTCAAACATGCCCCACTACTATGATGTGTGAGAACACTCTCATCAACGCACACAACTAGAGGCCCAAACGTGTCTCTTCGGCAGAAAGAGCTTGGCACAGAAAAAAAAAAAACAAATGCTTGGAAGGAGTGTTAGGCACTTTAAATAGACCCATCAGTGTGGTCATGGTTGAATGCACGCGAATAATCTTTCATCCACCTGTCTGGAAAGTTTTCATAAAACACTCAACATTCTCATGTAGCTTAATAATACACAACCAGGCAACAGTATGTTGTGGATAACACTGAATGGTTTCGTGGGTGAACTTACTCTGGGTAAGTCGGAGCAGCCCCGCAACAGGAATCCACAATTTCGGTGAAGAGCACAAGATCTTGTGGACTTCCAGTAGTGAGGTAAGCTTTAAAGCATAGAAAGGCCGTTCCGAGGACTCCAGTGTACATGGTTGGATCCTTCACTCTTGGACCATTCCTAACCCATGTTGCTTGCACAACCTGGGAGCAGTGCGCCCACATCATCGTTATGCTGTATTCAAGACTTTGCCCTCAGAAAACAATACTGTTCTTGGTGTCTGTGAACTGGCTTGCAATCAGAAGTGAGTCCCGGTGTCGTCATATTCACCTCATTCTTCAGTTCCATTGCAGACTTAATGAACGCCCTAGAGTTTGGAAACGAGTGCTCCAAAAACTCTGGTGGAACCCAGAGGGCCACACGAGGAGCAGTCATTTCAGTTAACGGAACCCGCTGGGACTTGTCAATGTCTTCGTCGGAGCCCCGCCATGCCACCTTGTAATCATTCATGTTGTTTGGAAAATTCCGTATTTCAATCGAGGGAGTTGTGGCATTGTGTCTGCCAGTTTTATTCTTCTTGTTAAAGATGAGCTCCAGAGGCTCCTCATTCTTCGACATCTCAGGGGATTCCTACAGTTTTGCTGTTGTTCCGTTGTTCCTTTTTTGCTTGTCTGCAGTTTGCTGAACTAGGAGACTTTAGCCTATAATCTGACAGTGAATTTCTGTACGGGGGTTGGAATTCCGCCGTTCCTTGACACGATGAGAAATTTCATGTGAAAGCTTCAGTTAGTTTGTTTCCAATATATGACCTTCGTATTCGTTTTCGTCCGTCTGTTATTGGTGCATTCAATGAGCAATTCACATCTACCATGCTATCTACTCGAAGGACTATCAAGAAAGACATTCCTACTACTGGTTGAACTGCATCGACTTCTAGTGCAACCAGTTGTATTCCGAACTATACGATCTCGTCTTCGAAACAACGAAAAGATCTATCTGAACCATCAATTCCAACTTGAGTGTTTAACCTGAATGTAAAACCGCAACTCCACCATGTCCAGATTCATAATTGGTGGTTGCAACATTCAAGCCGGCGAAACTGAAGAAGCTGATGGCCTGGAGGAAACTGGCGGTAATTCGGTGACAAGTGTCTGAAGTTCCACTGAGTTGGCGTCTTTGCGTCCAAAAGGTGCAATGAAGATTTGAAAGTCGTTGGAAGTTGGTTCAACGTACACGTGTCATGCATATGCTAGCTAAGCATTCAGTAGCTCCTGAGACTTCCATAACGATAGATGAGCTCCACCTGGTTAGCATGAATGAAACAACCTGCCTCTAACGGTTGGTATATCACAACCTAACTGCGTTCGAGTGAAAGTGAAGCAATATGTGCGGGTGAAGCAGCCCCGAAGCGTTACATCTCGAGGTAGAGTCGATTCATTCCCTGTATAGGTTACTGTCTTCACTGTTATGGATTAGTTCTGAATGATGAGTTCTCGCTCAATCCATCCAAATAATAGGTTATTCAAATAATCAACGCGTTCGCTACTAGTACCTCACATGTTTGTTGTTTCTAAGCTGCTAAGTCAGCTGTTACCAGCAACACACAGCCAGGGTGGTTATGGACGGTGAGTTCTTTGAATAACCGGACCCTAAACCTCCAGGTGTAGTAAAGTTGCAACGAGGAGCGTCGGACCAGATCAACGTGCTCCACACTGAACGTCTTGCATATCATGAGTATTCCTCTTTTAAAGTTGGAATCAAGAGCATCATGTGAATCAAATTCTGTGACAATTCCTTCGATGCAATGTCATGATATGCCAACAGCCTGGGTGTCAGCGTCAATGAGATAATAGAATCTGATAAGATTCTGATGAAATTCTATTATCACAAAAGTGAAGAAGAAATTAATGCCTCTGACAGAAAATTTTGTGAGCAATGACCTCCAGAACAGTAATCGCTTAAATTATGCTTGAATTTATTACGTGTGAATATTAATTTGGAAGCAACCCTGAGAGACCACATGGTGATTTCGAGGCATGGTCTCCAAAACTGAGCTAACCTTAGGTACCTAAACGCCTAACTTTAGAGCTCAATTAGCCTGGTGCAATATTTCGAGACAGCATATGTTTTCTCCGATTAATCATGTGCTGCGATCATCAGGAGTTCGACGGAGCATCGGACGCGACGAAACTTTGAGGGAATATATATATATTGGTAGGTTTCAAGCATGCGGTTGATAACAAGACAAGGGAGGAGGGTGAGTTTCATCGCGCAAGAACCTGTCGGCGGATGGAGAAATCCCTCCCTGGATTTGTTTCTCAAATTTTTCATAACATGCGAAGGATGGACGGAGCCAATCGTAACCACACAACAGCTCCAACTCCACGCCCACGCCAAATTCGTTCTTACGTCATTCAATCTAGACCTACCGAACTTCTTCAGCAGAGAAACATGAGGCGCAATCGATGAAACATAAATTATCATACGGAATTGTTATGCAAAGGCTTTTCGAAGACAACGACTTAAGAGAATAACTCCGACTTGAGCCAGTAGTTGCGATGGTCATGAAGCTTTGCGGAGGCCTACAATCCAACCAGACTGAAGCACAACAAACCACGTGGTGTCCGCGGCAGCCGCATAATAGAGTCTGCTTGAATTGCAAGGCGTCTACAAAACTCATGGCAGAAACAACCTCGTCCGACGTTGTCCACGGCGAACCTCGGATGCCGATCGAAGGGGTGCAAACCTGTGCGTGGAAAGGGGTAGTCCGCCCGATCCTGGAAAGGAAGAAAGGAGAGAAGGGCAAGGCAAGAAAGGAATACTGAGCAAGACACGAGGCGGGTGACAGTGGAGTGGGAGAGCCCTTATTATAAGGTGAGACAAAGGGTGGAGGCGGGGCCCAGTGGAAGCCACCATGGCAGACAAGGCACCGAATCTAGAGCCACAGAGCCGGAACCGCATTGTTTATTGGCGATAGAAGAATCCTCCCCTTCTTGAAGTATTCCCCGTCTACTCTTCTGGTTGACTTGGTGATCCTCAGCTCGTGCCACTTGATGCGCTGCTTTGGTTGCATCCTCGATTTAGACTCCTTGCAGGCTCATCGTGCTCTGCGACCCGTACTCCCTCCCCTCTTGTGCTTCGCATTCGCATCATGATCATGATGCTGCAGCACTCTGGAGCACTGGCTACGTTGACATGAACAACCCCCTGCGCATCCGGCCCCTCCTTCATCCTGCTCCCCCTCCTGCATCGCCACCTTCCACCTCTAATGTATCGTCACATCATGCAGCAAGTACCGTCAATCAGATCACTGCGAGCATCTCGCCTGTCTGTACGAGCTGGCCCGGAAAATTGAGCCTCCAGCCCCATGGCGAGCTCTACTGTGAGAGAAGGTGCATTCTCCCCTTCTTCCTTGCTACACAACGACACTGGCTGCCTGGCCCACTTCCCTTAACCTTACCCCCCTGTGTGAATGAAACGACACATACCTTTCCATGTTTGTGAATGAATCCATGTTTTCTGGGCTCAGGGTCAGTCATCCTTGTGTACTTTACAACTATTGATTTCTGTTTTTTTTCTTTAAAACGAGTGGTTCTTCAGTTGTTGATCTTCTTTTATTCATTTGATTTTTATGTTCGAAGACATCACATCATAAAGTGGTATTTTTTGATAAAAGGAGAAAATTTAACTCTTTTTATTCGTTTAATTCTGGTGATTTTTAAAGATGATTTGCATAACAGACAAACTACTTTGAACCAGTTAAAAGAAGTTTTTAAGTACAATGAGATGGTGCATCTATTTGTAATATCATATGGGTTGATTTCATAAATGTGTGGGTCAAATCTTAAGATGATCATGCACTTTGAAATTAGTGCTATAGTTTCTGGAATTTAAAAGCTTGCTAGTTCTCCATATTTTTGTATACTAGGTGTGATGTAGTGTTTGGCTTTGGCATCTGTTATTGATGCCAAATTTACATTGGATTTTAAGTGATGTTGGCAAATCCAAATATCTAAATGTCCTTAATGATTATTGTGCTACTATTATTATTAATAATGAACAATCAAATTATATAAGAAGAATAAGAAAAGAGAAGAATGAATCATGCATGGGAGGAAACAATATCAAACATACAGCTATAAAGAGAATAGGAAGGAAGAAGAAAGGAAGTAACAAAGGGGGGCTTTGTATTTAGGGGACAAGATGAGAGGCCACAATTTTTAATTTCTTTGATTTTCTGAAATTGAAAAACCTCGTGATTTTAGCCAATCAAAAGATTTAAAAGTTGTGGATTTTTACCTTGTCCTTTAAGTATTAAGATTTTCTAAGTAGCTAAAAGAAACATAAATTTTAACAATATATGCTTTGTTACAACTAATTTTTGCACTAAATTATGTATTTTCTTGAGACATTGTTTTTGAAAAATACTTGTTCAAAATATTTATCATTAAATATTAAATATAAAATTAAGAAAGTATATAACTAACAAATTTATATAATTTTGGAAAATAAATAAAAATAGAAATATAAATATTATTTACAAAACTTTTTTTGTATAATTCTTTATGCATGATTATACTATCAATAATAAAAGTTTTATTTTTTATTAAGAAATATAATATTTATAATAATAAATTATTATTTACCAATTATGTATTTTTTTTTTTTTTAATCTTATAAATTATTTGAATAAAATTATATTAAAATTTAATGAAAATTTTAATAAAGTAGATCTAATTATTATTTCTTAGTTAATACTGCTTTGTGAGATAGTATGCCACCAGCTATGGTAGATTGTTGAGCTCCACCCAACATATTCAACTAATGGAAGTTGAGTCACAAACATATTTACTTGCAGGTCAACCAAATAGAAATGAAGAATAAAGATGCTCAATCCACAGTAAGCACCAATCATGATAATATTATGAAGTGATGATGATAAAATAACATTATGAGTACATGATTTTTTCTAGGTAATATTAGCTTTAAGATAACCCTAAACTCTGCCTTTATGGCAAAACATTGGTCGTAAGAATAAAACCAAGAAGAACACTTTGATTAATAAGTTAAAGCTTTGGTGTCTGATCACCTTCAGTATGCTGAAGATTTATTCATTAAAAATAAGGAAATTAGAGCTTAAGTAGTATATTCTAGTTGTTTTAAAAACATAACCAATCATATAGGTCTTTATATATTTTTGAAATTTAATACAAAATTTTAATTATTTATAATTTTTCCAAAGAATAATGTTACTTCAAAAATATTATTATTAAAGAAAAAAATTCAATAGCAATCTTATGCATTAGATGCTAAAACATGAACACAATAAATTACAAAAAATATAGTAAATTTTCAATATTTATAAAACCAAGTTTTTCTTAAGGTTTATAATACCACTATTATTGAAGTAGTCAAAGAATTAAAAAAGTTTGAGTATAGATCCATTCTACATCTACTTACACATATAATTAAACATACAAAATATTATTATTATTTTTATTATTTAATTTTAAAATTAGATTACATATATGAATATTTTATTAAAAGTTAACATTTAAAATTATAAGAAGTAGATTTTTTAAATTTAAAAAAAATCAAAAATTAAAATTTCTTTTTATAAAAAAATTATATTTAAATAAAAAAATTTTAAAATATGAATATAATCTTTTTAAAATATATTTCTAAAAAAAATTAAATTTTATAAAAATTATTTTATTATAAATATAAAAGAAATTAAAAAAATTTAAAAATATATAAAAATATAAATTATATTAATTTTAATACATTTTTTTTTTCTTTTCTTTTCTTTTGAAATATCTTCATTAGCAATAGTATGCCAATTAATTTATGAGAATATTAAATCAATCTACCTAAATTTTAAATTGACCTACTATATGACTTCTAAACAATAACTATATTGATTGTCTTGTACCTTATCTTTGTCATGGACATATTTTAAGTTACCACTTTCTAAAACTTTCCGTAGTCTTCTAGAACCTTTTAGAACCTTCTTTAATCTTCTAAGAATCTTCTATAGTCTTTGAGAATCCTTTAGAATCTTCTTCAACCTTTCAAAACTTCCCGTAGATTTTTTAGAGTCTTTCAAAATCTTCCTCAAGTTTCTAAAATTTTCTAAGATATTCTTAGAAGATCCAATAAGACATAGGCCTTGTAGTATAAATAAGAAGCAAGACCGAGAAACACCTCAATCTTGCCAACATAAGTCTTGGAGCAATTCAAAGTGTTGTCTTGTTTTTGATATCAATGTAATCCCTTATTCTTGATCTAATTCTTGTTCTTGTCTATCTAGTTCTTTGTTCTTGAAATTATTTTGTAATATTATCCTTGTTTCTTTGCTAATCTACTATCTTACATCCCTGATAGTTTGGTAAGTTTGCTTACATAATCATATTAGAGCTTTGATCTCTTGATAGAGAGTGGATTATCCCTCTTCAAGATATTATTGTGGTTTAAAGGAGTGCAGACTACCCCCCTCTAGACTGATATACTTATTTGTTGCAATTGATTTTTTTTAGAAAGAATAGATTATCTCTTTTCTAAGATATATTACTGTATTTTAGAGGTTGCGGATTACCCTCTTCTAAATTAATTATCTAGAAGTATTCCTTTTAGTATAAAAAATACTACACTAATGGCTTATTGATTTTTTCTTTTTCAATATGGAAATAGATTAGATTAATGGAGGTGCATTCTTGTAAACAAAGAATAGAGTGGGAACTCTTCTAGGTCTTTGAGCTCTGTTGGATGCTGTATGAGAATAAATGATATTCCTTCACAAACCAAAAAAAAGAACCACAAATGGAGTAAGTATTCACAGAAGCTAAGTGAAAGATTCATAATTTGTAACAAGAGATTATTCAATTGAGAGAAGCAAGCGGTAGACAAGCTATGCATATAATTCCTCTAGAAGTTCCAATGGTTGTCATAAAGGAGCCAAAAACTAATATACCTAATAAATTTGATGGAACAAGATCCAACTTTCGAGGGTTTGTACAACAAGTATAACTTTATTTACAACTATATCCTTCTTGTTATCCAGATGGATTCACTCAAGTCACTTTTATGGGCACCTTTTTATCAAGAAGTACTCAATCATGATTTGTGCCATTATTGGAAAAGAATTTTTTAATTTTATATAATTTGGAGGTTTTTATAGAAAGATTTATTATTATATTTAGAGACAGTGATTGAGAGAGGGTGGTAGAAGGGAAGATTCAAAATTTGCAATAAGGACAACGTTCAACGACAATTTATGCCATAGAATTTCAAAAACTTATTTGTAATCTCAATTGGAATGATAAGGCTTTTATGATTAGATTTCGTTATAATCTAAAGGATGATGTAAAAAATTTATTGATCACAATGTCAAAAATTGAAAGCTTAGAGGAACTCATAGCTTAAGCCATTACTTGTGATAATCGCCTATTTGAGTTACAATAAGAGAGACGATCAATTTTCAGCAATACTTATCAAAGAATGTCTACTACATCTTCTAGAATATCAGAGAAGCCATTAACATATTCTGAACCTATTTAGATTGATGCAACTTAATTCAAGCCATTCATACCAGTAGAAAGGACTACATGTCAGCAACAAAATCTATGTCTACATTGTGGAAGATCCAATCACAAGGCAACATATTGTCCAAACAAGTTTAGAGAACTCAAGACACAAGGTATAACATCTGAATTTGAAAGGTTAAAAAACAAAGACATCTAACCACAATAGGGACCTTACAGCTGGACACCCTCAAGTCTAAAGCACCAAAAAAAAGTCTCTTCCTACCTTTGGATCCAACATCTTGTTTTATACTTCATGTATATACAAGAATCCTAAAACAAGAGATTTCTGCTAAAGCCTTTTTAGATATTAGAGCCTCAATATGCTTTATGGATAAAGATTTTACAACCAAGCATAATGTAGTACTTATAAGAAAGATCCATCATGTACATGTTGAAATCATTGATAGATGAAACCTTGCATTAAGAGATGTTATTGAAGAAATCCAACCATTGGAAGTGATATTAGGAGATTAAATATCACAAATTATTTTTAACATCATTCAATGTTCAATAAATCCTATTTTCATTGGACTCCCTTGGTTTGAGCTACATAATCCTAATATTGATTAGAATTTGTAAAAGATTTCTGCAAGATCCAAATATCAAAAGAAGAAACGAGGTACTGCTTCATTTTTTAGAGCTAAAGCATTTATGCAAGCAAGAAAAAAATGGGTTGCATTTGCATTGTATGATATTCCAATGAAAGATCCAACAGAGCAACTGAAGTAGGATATTTCTAATCAATATCGTGACCTTAAAGACATATTTGAGAAAAAAAAAAATAAACATATTATCAAATCACCATCCTTATGATTGTGCAATCGAATTACAAGATGCAGTTCAACCTCTATTTGGTCCAATTTACAATCTGTCACAAACGGAGTTTATAGCCTTGCACGGATATATTGATGAAAATCTATCCAGAATTTTATTAGACATTGGAAATCACCTACGGGAGCTCTTATCTTATTTGTGAAGGAAAAAAATGGTTATTTACGTATGTATGTTGACTATCAAGGTCTGAACAAGGTAACTATAAAAAATTATTATCCATTACTATTAATCTCAAGATTATTGGAACAATTAGGACATGCAAAGATCTTTACAAAGATTGATTTGAGAGGTGCCTACAATCTAATCAAGATTAAAAAAGGAGATCAATAGAAAACAACATTTCGTACAAGGTATGGATATTTTGAGTACAATGTTATGCCTTTTGGACTTACAAATGCACTTACAATCTTTCAACATATGATGAATGATATCTTAAAAGAATACTTAAATGACTTTGTAGTCATTTACTTGGATGATATCTTCATCTTCTCTAAGAACAAACAAGAATATAAACATCATGTACGTAAGATATTAGAGAAACTACGAAAAAGTAGATTGTATGCCAAATTAGAGAAGTGTTCTTTCTATCAACTATCAGTTGAGTTTTTAGAATATACTTCTTCTAAAAATAGGATTTCTATGGATCTAAAGACGATACAAACTGTTATAGAGTGGAAACAACCATCATCAATCAAAGATGTACAATGTTTCTTGAGATTTGTAAATTTTTATAGAATCTTCATTAAAAATTATTCCAAGATTTCCACTCTATTAGCAAGACTCATAAGCAAGGATAAATTTATTTGGGATGATAAGATTGAAAAAGCATTCAAGAAGCTAAAAGAATCTTTCACTTCAATTCCTATACTTGTCCACGCAGATCCAACAAAACCATTCATTCTAGAAATAGATGCCTCAAATTTTGCATTTAGATTTGTATTCTCTTAAATTAGTAATGATGGTCAATTACATCCAGTAATATTCCGCTCTCAAAAAATTTCAGTTGCAAAGATCAATTATGAGATCCACGACAGAAAACTATTGACAATTATTGATGCTTTTGAAGAATAGCGCCATTTGTTGGAGGGGACTCAATACTATATCATGGTATATATCAACTACAAAAAATTAGAGTATTTTATGAGTGCTTGAATTTTGAATCGCCAATAAGTACGATGCAACATGTTATTATCTCAATTTGATTTTGTGATTACATATCATCTGGAAAAACTTCAAGAGAAAATAAATGCTCTTTTTTGATAATCATATCTTGCACCAAGATTAAAAGACATTGTATTGGATCAACAAAAATCAGTCATGTTAAAGCCGTCCAATTTGCAATTGAAAACATTAACAATGTCTATCTATACAGATATAGTTCTCAAGACAGAAATCCAAAAAGCAATGAGGACAGATTCATTTATAAAGAACATTCAGCAATGCCTAAAAAATGCATATGAAGAAAAAAATAATAATTTCAAATTTAAAGATGGATTGTTATATTTCAAGGATCTCTTATATATTCTTCCAAGCCCTACAATACTTCAAATTCTTCAAGCATGATATGACCTTCAAGTAGCTAGACATTTTGGCTTCAATAAGACCTTGGAATTAATATCAAGAAACTATTGGTGGCCTCAAATGTAAAAATTGGTGAAAAAATTCATCTAATCATGTGAAATTTTTGTCTAAATAAAGATCCCAAGACACCAATCATATGGACTTCTTCAACCCCTTCTAGTTCTTAAGGGCCCATGGCAATTATTATCTATAGACTTCATTACAGACCTCCCAATTTTAAATGGAAAAGACTTAATTTTTATGGTGGTAGACTATTTTATCAAGATGGCACATTTTATCTCATGCAATAAGACTATTTCTGAAGAGGAAACGGCCAAGTTTTTTATTGATAATATTTATCAAATATATGGCCTTTTAAATGATATTATTTTGGATCAAGGACCACAATTTGTATCAAATTTTAGGAAATGACTATTTCAATTTTTGAAGGTCAAGATCAACGTCTCATCCACTTATCATCCTCAGACTAATGGTCAAAGAGAACAAGTGAATTAGATTTTAGAACAATATCTTTATTGCACTATAAATTACCAATAAGATGATTGGACTGACTTTCTACCATTGGCTAAGTTTGCATACAATAACTTTGAATATTCTTCAATAAAGAAAATTCCATCCTTTTTAAACTATGGATACTACCTTAGAGCAGATCCATTCCAAATTGAAGATGTAGAAAGCCCTGCTGCAGAAAGTCAAGCTGCCTACTTAAAAACCATCTATAAAGAACTAAAATTCCAATTACAAATGGCTCAAGACTGATATAAAGACTATGCAGATATTCATCACAAGAACCAACCAAAGTTCAAAGTAGGAGATTGTATCTGATTACTCCGACAAAATATACAAATAAATTGACCATCACGAAAATTAGACTATCAAAGACTTGAACCTTTTACAATTCTATATTAAGTAAATCCATTAAGTTTCCATCTTAAACTACCAAGTAGCATGTGCATTCATCCGGTCTTTCATATCTTGCTTTTAAAAATCTATTATAAATCAAATATTGTTGAAAAAATTATTCCACCACCAACCCCAATTGAAGTCAATCAAGAGCTTTAATATGAAGTAGATGAAATATTAGATTCACGTATAAAATATGGATGATCGGAATATTTCATCCATTGGAAGGGCTATGGAACTAGCAAAAGAAGATAAAAATCGTCAAATAACTTTAAGAATGCACCTAAAAAAATTTACAAATTCCATCAACAATATCCTAAAAAACCTAGATTCAATTGTCATTGAAGATTTTGTAGACAGCAATATCTCTTGGCTTCTAAATGACGCTTTTTATTAACAATAGAAGACCAATATAAAAAAGGGAGAGCCAGGCTAAGACTTGCACTTGTATTTTTTCTAAGATAGAATAGATCCTATTAGAAGCTTATTAGTTATCATGTCAAATCTTTGTATTTCAAGGGAATTGCAAGAACAAGAGTCAAAAGACTCTTTTACTATACAAGTGGCTAGGGAACCATTCCAACTTTCACAATCTGCTCGGTTTGAAGAACATAGACAAGGCGAAGAAGGAGTATTCCAACATCAAGTAAGGCCATATTTGGAGGCTTTAGAGATACGGCCTCATCACAAACATCTTGATTCAAATATCCGAGCTTTGGTAATACTCCTTGAAGTTGGAAGGGTGACTCCAAGTGGACTTAAAATTATATTCGAAGGATATTTTGAAAGTCCCAATAAAGAGCAAATTCTTGGATGGGACATTGGTTTAAAAAAGGTTATATCTGAAGATCATTGATGCCATCTCAAGGGTCTTGTTGAACCAATAATCAACGAACATAAGACGGAATATGTTGCTTCTCTACTCCGACAAATTCTTGATTTCTTACATATAAGATTTGATCAGCTCGTGAAACTTGTCGCTAGAAGGGAAGGTGATGTCATAGACATATTTTAAGTTACCACTTTCTAAAACTTTTTGTAGTCTTTTAGAACCTTCTAGAACCTTCTTTAGTCTTCTAAGAATCTTCTACAGTCTTTGAGAATCCTCTAAAATCTTCTTTAGCCTTCCAAAATCTTTTCTAGATTTTTTAGAATCTTCCAAAATCTTCCTCAAGTTTCTAAAATCTTCTAAGATATTCTTAGAAGGTCCAATAGGACATAGGCCTTGTAGTATAAATAAGAGGCAAGACCAAAGAGCACCTCGATCTTGCCAACACAAATCTTAAAGCAATCCAAAGTGCTTCCTTGTTCTTAATATCAATCTAGTCCCCTATTCTTGATCTAGTTCTTGTTCTTGTCTATCCAATTCTTAATTTTTAAAATTATTCTATAATATTCTTCTTGTTTCTTTGCTAATCCGCTATCTTGCATCTCTAACAATCTTTATCATAGTCATTTTTGCTTCTTTCTATCTTCAACTCTGTGTTAATTTATTCCAAGCTAGTTAATTATTTTACATGAGCTAGTTGCATTACACCTCAAATTAGCTTTAACTTTTTTTAACTTTATTTATCTTTAGCTATTTTTTTATTAACTTAGATAAAATCTTTATACAACATGGCAATGAATTAGTTATCTTTTATTATTAATTAATAGTATTATTTAATAAAATATAATTATTATCTTTATTAAAATAATTATTAATCATTTTAGATGTAATATCAAAAAAACATCAACAATTCTATCTATCAAAATTTTACGTAATATACACTAGATGTTGAAAATATGTTTGAGAATTATACTTTTATAATTGGCAAATCTGGTATATTTTTAGATAAATAAGGCCCAATATTACTATGGATTAATGGTGAAGCTTTCATTATTTCAAATCGTAAAGATTTCCAATATATTGTTGCTTCAAATTGAGCAATATATTGGCTCAGCCACTATTGTACTAAGGTTTCTCATGTCTAGCCCAAATTCTTTGTAATGGAAGATTTTTCAGCCTAAGTGACGATTCTATTAATTCAAACAAATGACTTTAGATATCATCCTACTAGTAGAGTAACAATACTTGGTATGTATTATTCAAAGCACCAAGAAAAGATTCAAGTGTTTGTGGAGCTACTATGTAAACACCTCAAGTGTCTTGTAGCATATTTGTTACACCAAAGTCTTCAGCTTGCTTGTCTTATTTCTTTGGAACAGCCTCATGTTGTGACAATTATATAATTTCTATGAATATTATAATAAATAAATATCATCCATTTGAAAGGATGAATTTGCTTAAAGCTTCTTCTTGATTGTGTACACACAATACAATCCTATTATTTGAGTAAAAATTCCAAAATAAAGATTGTCTGTTTTGCCCACCTTGATAAATTATTTGTGCACTTTCTTAAGTACAAATGTAGAGACCTTCTAGATTATATTATTATATACATATTGGCTATAATTATGATAAATCCATATGTACTATTTTATAATTTGAGTTCCAATTTTATTGAGCTAATTTACAAACGCTTACAACAAACTCACTTGAATTTAAAGTAAATCTTAGATTGATGCCCCAAAGTATCCTTTCAATATGGAATAAGCTTCTTCTATATGCAATAAGTTTATATTTCAAAAGTAGGAGTATCTACTTATTAATGTGGCAAAAAAACACTCCTTATAATCCTTGATTCAAGTATTGTCGAGGCAATTAACAAACACTGGTACAATTTTATACATGCCTTTTAACTTCCTCCAATGTACTTCAATTATATATTTGGTGTGAGAGTAGATAATGCTTTGCCAAATTTACTTAAATTCCTCCCAATCTTCTTTATTTCAAAAAGTACTTTAGCAAACTTCAAAAAGTACTTTGTCCAATTTAATTAAATTCCTAACTTGACACAACTTGGTGAGCATAAAATAAATGCATTACCTTATTGGAAGTATTGTATTGATTATTAAATTGGTATCCATCTTTATAGAAGATATTCATAAAAAAAAGACGTGAAGATCAATCTTACAACTTAATTAAAAAAAAGGTGTAGTCATTTGTTATAGATTGTTTGGCTAATTACAAGTAAGTTGGTATTTTCTATTTGCAAGGCAATCAATATACATTTTAGAGCTACTTCCAAATCAAGCATGTACGCAATGGATGCATGCTTGGTAGCTTAAAGCTGACGAGTAACTGGATTACCATTGATGTTTGCAAGCTTGTGATTATGTTTGTCATTGCAAATTGAGATATACCATTAATTATCAACCTTAAACAATCTTTCGTAGAGATCAAATGGACTACTAGTTAAGTATATAGTTGTATTACAAAGTTGTACTATGTCATTGGCCTCCAGTTCATTTTGAAGGTCGTGTCATCCACCAAGATCATTCTTCACAATGACTCTAGTAGCATCAAAGCATTGCTTCACAAGCGCATATCTTTGTGTATATGCAAAATGATTAACTACCTCAAAAGCCTCATCTAATGATTCATAAGACTATTTTGGTGGAGATAGTATTGCTTCAAAACAAAGAATTAATAATATTATGGATTAATAAGGAAACATGGTTATTTGTTGCAACATTGTAAAAACACCATGAGAAACTTAACAAACAGTGTAAGGTAGACAAAGAAGGCTAAGACAAATATAGTGTGCAATATGATTGACTTACACAAAATGATTAACTAAATTAGAATACATTGACAAATAGGAGGTAAAGGTCCAAGAAAGCAATGAAAGTTATAGCAAAGATGCGGTGAAACAAACACAATGATGGCAGGTCAATTTAAGATTTAAGTTGGTTAATTTAATATTCTCCTTAATTTAAAAGTGTATGAACCAAACTTTGACAAGTATGAATTGATATCACATTCAATGATGTTGCATTTATTAGCCACTTCAATTATGTCTTTCCCCACCCTTCAAAAAACTTAGACAAGGATTTGGTTGGATGTCCACTTTCAAAAGCAAGGCCGTCCACGTGGACGACGGCAATAGGGTCCCGGGGCCAGGGGCGCGGGAATACGTCCTTCTTCCGGTGGCATAGAGAAAGGGGGTGAGGGTGGCGGTGCGATGCGGCGCTGTGGAGGTGCTTCCGTGACGCGATTTCGGCGTCGCTTGCTTGCTTGCTTGCTTGCGATTGTTGGGCTAGGTTTGTAGGTCTCTCCACGCACCTCCGCCTGTTCCAAGGTCTCTATAGTGCCTAGATTTCTCGTCTCCACTTCGATCCTACTAGCCTGCACATTTTAGTTTCTGGGTTTTTGCCAATTCTGTTTCAATTCTGCTCCAATTCCCCTGTTTCGCGCAATTGATCACTGCGGGCTGGTGCCCAGGCGCGTGATCGGCGATGGTGGGTTTCTCTTCTTTTCTGTGAAGATTCAACAGCTGTGCCTTTTTTGGTGCTTTTTCGAACTGGGTGGAGGGGAATTGTAGTCCTGGCTATCCCAAACCGCGTGGGTTGGTGTGTTGCAGCACTTGTAACGGGTTCGTGTGTTGTCAGAGCATGGCCACGCCACTTTTTCAATGCCCAGCTTCTTTTGGGTCTAGTACTCCATTGTACCTTTAGCGTCTGACCGTGTCCCGGCTTTGAGGATGGATCGTGCATCTTATTGTGTTACCACCTTGTTTGGATGCGTATTGCTTCTACGGTGACTGTCAGTTAACTATCTGAAAACATGATGTGCGATATAAGTCTGCGTGCACTTCTTTGTGCAGGAAGGACTGCATAATTCGTTTTTTTCCGTTGTGCAAGTGTTTTTCATCCACTCTTATGGGTCACCTCATGGAAAATGAATCTGAATAACGCTGACTTAGGCGAATTAACAAATAAAAAATCCTGATTTGGTGCAGATTTAATTAATCGAGGGATTTCGCCGTGTCTAGATCCCGGCTTGCAGCGTGACTTCGAGAGGAAATCTTTTTCGGAAACCGCTGCTACACCGTCGCATACATATCTAGAGCAATGGCGGAGCCTGAAGAATCATTACTAGGGCGAGTGAAGCGTAATATGGGGCACAAGCTCGTTTGGGAAGAATTGGGTGGTTCTGTGGGCGATCTAGGAACTTTCGTGCCTATTGTACTCGCTCTGGTGCTCGTCAATGGACTTGATCTTGGCACAACCCTGGTCTTCACAGGCGCCTACAACGTCGTCACAGGTAAGTGAATTGTGTTTCATTAAGCACCATGTTACGTTTGCCAAGGTAGACTCAAGCGAGCAGAGTGCAAACGTTATTCGATCCAACGGAATTTCTTCGAAATCATGTGGAACGCATCTATTTGGAAATCCGATACCAGGCCACTGATTTCGCCTTAAGGTTTCAAGCTTGTTGTGCGTTTCTGCTTGTGAGCTCAACTTGTGTAACCAGCTCCATCCGATTTGAAATATCTCGCCTAAGAAGTGTTCGGTCACGCAACTATGTCGTAAAATTGTACCTATAAAGAAGTTGGAACCTGTGCATACGCTTTGCGTTTCTCAATAGGTTGAAGTTTGTTGTAGTCCAATCCGATTATATTGAAGTCAAGACTTGAAATGGTCGAAGAATCAGAATGCAGCCAACCAAAGGTGACATGAATTGATGCGAGTGAACAGGCCTGCTCTTCGGAGTTCCCATGCCGGTGCAGCCCATGAAGTCGATTGCTGCAGTTGCAATCACAGAAGGAGATCCCCTTACACTGAACCAAATAATGGCAGCGGGGTTGTCTACGGCACTTGTTCTGGCGATCCTTGGGATCACAGGTCTCATGTCCGTGGTGAACCGCCTTGTGCCTCTGCCCGTTGTGCGAGGTGTCCAGTTATCACAGGGCATAGCATTTGGAATTACGGCCGTGAAATACATACTTAAAGAGCAAGATTTGACGAAGGGAAAAACGATAGGTGATCGGCCATGGTTGGGGATGGACGGGCTCGTGTTGGCTCTTTCCGCTCTTTGCTTCATAGTACTCACCACAGGCGCTGGAGGCGGCGGCGGCATTCATGAATGTGGGAGCGAGAGTGTCGGACTCTTGGAAGGCGAGGAAGACGAGTCCATTACAAGAAGGGAGAGGAGAATGAGGGAGGGCAGATTTGTCGGTCTACCAACTGCGCTTCTGGTGTTCATCGTGGGAGTCCTTTTGGCTATCGCACGGGATCCAGGCGTAATTTCCAAACTCCACTTCGGACCATCGATACCCCATTTCTTAACCATCACGAAGGAGGATTGGAAGATCGGATTCATGAGGGCAGCGATTCCTCAACTCCCGCTTTCCATTCTCAATTCCGTAATAGCTGTCTGCAAGCTCTCCAACGATCTGTTTCCAAGCAAGGATGTTTCACCCTTCAAAGTCTCGGTACCCATTTCTCCACACAACTTTTGAATGATGGATATCAGTTTACAGCCATCGAGTGATCTGCAATTCAAGCATCGTTAAAAACAGTGGAGGTTCTGATGGTCCGGTGTGTGAGTGAAGGTGAGCGTGGGGCTGATGAACCTGGTGGGATGTTGGTGGGGCGCCATGCCGGTCTGCCATGGAGCGGGAGGATTAGCAGGCCAGTACAGATTTGGTGCAAAGACTGGGATGGCGGTGGTCTTTCTCGGGTCTGCAAAGATGCTTCTGGGTCTGGTTTTCGGCACATCTCTCGTACAACTCTTAGCACAGTACCCAATTGGACTGCTGGGTGTGTTGCTGTTGTTTTCAGGCCTTGAATTGGCGATGGCTTGTAGGGACCAAAACATGCGAACCGATGCATTTGTGATGTTAACTGTCACGGTGGTCTCGTTAACAAACTCCAGTTCAGCTCTTGGCTTTGGATGTGGAATTGCCCTTGCTGCACTCTTGTACGCTCGAGATGTGGATTTGTGGGTAAGGCTGTGGAGGCGAGTGTCTCACCGAGGTCCAGCAAGCAGGTGATCTCCTCCTCGTTACGACACTCTTTTCCAAAACCCACCGTAAGGGATCATTCACAATGCAATTGTGCCGAGCTCCCTGGCTGGTTTGGCAATTCCAAGTCATGACCCAACTGGTGATGCCTTGTGGATTATAACCAGATGTATCGTATTTCCAGCAGTGTGTGTGCAGGTTGTTCCAGTTCTGTTGATCTCCATGGGATGTGCTCTTCCATGACTGAGACTCCCTAATTCTTCCAGCAAATTGAGTGCCAGGTTTATAAGCAATTACCGCTGTCTCATTTTTTGCAAAATCTGTTAAGATCAAGAGCATCTAGAGTTCCTGACGGCTGTTCGGTTCAGGTTGTGTAACTGGGTCCATGTGAAACCCGCATCAGTTAGTTTTTGTGGTGATTATTGCAATGTTCGTGTTGCAGATTTGAATTTTTTAGTAGATATTGGACAACAAATATATTGGGTAGCATGTGTTTGTTGAAAGAGCTCTCTTAGATGATGTAAAATAGGTTTCGTTTTGAAAGTATCTTTGTGCAGGTGGATTTGATGATGTTTTCATGCACTTTAGTATCATTCATGATTTTATGTGTGTATCCACACAAAAACATTATTCTTATTTTTATTGAGAAGAGATTCAGTGTATTTCTAATCATGCTTTTAAATGTGCTTTTTTGCTATTGGTTGAGTGCAATGGCTTTGCAATTATTCAAAAATATTATTTAAAACATATATGTTGCTCTCAGTTGTTCAAACATTAAGAAACTTCTATATTTGGATTTTTATAAATAGTAATTTAGAAATAACAACTTCAAATAAAGTATTATATCAACAAGCACAAAATTGGCAGCATTAGTTACTTCTCAACTTTATAAATTAGAGCTAAACTTTGTTGCAAGAAAAAATCATAAATAATAATTCATTTAGAATTTATGAGATTTGACATGTAATATAATTAGCCTATATGTAATCTAAATTTATTCATATATATATATATATATATATATGTATATACACTTTAAATGAGTAATATTGCAAAATTTATTCTAAGTATTCTTTTAGATTTAGAAACAATACTAATATTTGATAAAATAATTTTTACTAGAAAAGTGAATAGTATAATATAAAATATATTTTAAATATATTAAAATTATGGTAATATTGTTTAATTTTAAAAATAAATTATAATAATTTAAATACATATTTTGAAATAATTTTACATATTAAGCAATAAAATATACCCAACTTTAATAGTTTAAGATTGGATTATTCTCTTTCTACTAATCCAATAACTTTGAAGCTTAAAATGTTTACTTGTACTTTAAAATCAATATTTAAGCAAGTGGTTATATAGGATATTTCTAATTATATCAAATTGCATATGTTGTATTGTAAAAATAAAATAGTTAGGTTTAAAATTTTTAAAATATAATATTATCTATTTCTAAAAGCAGTATATATCCATACAAATTAAATTACTACAAACTTGAATATAAGAGTACTACATTTGAACTTAAAAATAAAATTATTGTATATTTGATTCATACTTTAAAATTTTATTTGATGTTTATTTTATATATAAATATATTTCTTATAAATGACTTAATATTAATATTTTAGAAAAAAAATACATTTTATTGTACTTCATAGACATATCTAACTTTAAACAAATATTTTACAAAAAATAAATCTAAAACTTTGTATAACTATTTATCACTTTCAGTTTTTATTTAGTTCTATTTAAATATAAAATTAGGTTTTTAAACTTTTTTATTTCTATTTTATTTATTAAAATGAGACAAATATAATCTTCTTATAATTTGACTACACAAAAAATATTAGTAATTATTTGAGTTTATTAAATGCAATTAAAATCTTAATTTTTTTAATTTTATTTTTAAAAGTTCTAATACTCATATTTAAATTATTATAAGTTTTGTTGTTCATTCTAAATAAATAATTTAAAGATATATATATATATATATATATATATATTATGAAAAATTAGTATTTACATATAGAGATATATTAATAAAATAATTTATTTAATAGATTTTTTTATTTTATAAAAAATTTCAATTAAATTTTTATTTATAAATGCTACAAATTCGTTTACAAATATATTAATTTATAATTGAATTATTTAATAATACAAGTTTATTTTAGAATATATATATAAGTATATATTAAAATATCAAAGAGGTTTACATAGAATGTCTTGTATTTGTAGCCACTTGTTCTAAAAGTTCCTTTAGACCAAAACTCTTTTGAATTGTCATTTAGCTATTAAATACTACATAGAAGCTTCTCAAATGTAGACATCTCTTTTGAAGGGTCATGGAACCTTAAAAGATTATGCTTCAAGTTTCTTATCTTTTAGAATGTTCCTATATGAACATTCAAGAAATTATATATTGTACTTGTACACTCTTAAACTATATAATTTTTAAAGGTATTCACAATAAGTCAATAAAATAGATCATGCTATTTTTTTAATTAAAAAATCATCTTGTTCTAATTAATTTATGTTTGTTGTGTGTAATAGATTTAATTATAAAAATAAATCATTAAAACTGCTTGAATTCTTTTAATATTATTTTTGATAATAAACTATATATTTTAAAAAAATATTATGAATAGGTATTTAGTAAACATGTTTATTTTTTATTTTAAAAAGAATTATCTTTTGTATTTCTTTGTTACTACATAGGTGCTTTAAGTTACATATGTCATGTTTATATTATAATTTCATGATATTTGAGTACTATTGTTAAATTATAAAGTTTTAATAAGGGTTTTATGATAATTGCATCTTTATTTTTTTAGAAAATGAATATTAAAAAATCAAGAATCAAAAAGTTCAAAAACATGACAAACTGGTTAATTAATCATAATGACAAACTGGTTAATTATTTCTCTATAAGATATCTAAATTGAATCATAGAACTACAGTCACATAAAACCAATTTCTCTACTTCACTCGTTGTGGGTCTAGGTATAACTGTTAGATTAAAAAATCCTATTATATCAGATCACAAATTTCTAGGAAAAACTTCACTCTCACTAATGTTGTTGAGATTTCTTTTGGGATAACGGAAATGAATGAGGGAGACCACAAAATAGATTCAACCAAAACTTTAACTCGAGAATATTCGTCTAGGTTCCAGGACGACGGAGTGTGACGGTGTCCGACGACGTCAGTCGAGGAGCTTACCTACTGCGGGAAAAGTGAACGGAGAACCGACGGGAGCGACAGAGGAGCCGTTCCGTCCTGCAGCTGCTCCGTCGAAGGTGGCCGAGAGCGAGGAAAGGGACAACAGGCACCAGGCGTCCGCGTGGATGCCGGGCTGTCAGCGTCTGAAGCCGCTTCTCCCTCCACGTCGGTTAAATGAATACCCCTCCTACCACCGACCCAACACCTCGGACCTTCTCCCGCGTCTCGGCCTCGAACCTTCTGCTGCCACCCCGCCCCGCCGCCCGCCACCCCCTCCCCGCAGTTGTATTAGTCTTCCACTCGTCATGCTTGCTTGATCAATTGCTCCTTTAGCACACTGCGCTGCCATCGTCTCAGCTCTAGAAGTAGATCATATCTATTTTAGTTTAAGTAGGCATAGTTTTTCACAGCTGTTTTGGTGTTTCTTCAAGGTAGTTGTGAATTGAGTTGGGTGTCTGTGGAGGGTTTTAGCATTGCCACCATGGAGCAGCGGGAGATAGAATTGACCATCCTTTCGGCTCAGGATTTGAAGAACGTCAAGCTCTCCGGGGGAGCCATGACCCCGTACGCTGTGGCCTGGATCCATCCCAATTACAAGGTGTCCACGCCCGAGCACGGTCAGGGTGGTGTCAACCCTTGCTGGAACTCTGTGCTAAGGCTTACGTCCGACCAGAACAGTTTCCAGAACAGTTACATAACCATCGAGATTTATCACCACGGCTCTCTCTCCAACAAGCTTGTGGGGACTGTCAGTGTCCCCTTGTCGGATTTCAACAGCCAACGCCAAGCTAGCGGCTCAGAAGGCTCCAGCGAGAAAAAATTTGCAGCTTATCAGGTACTTCGAAGTTCCGATCCTTTGTGGTTTGCTACTGCGACATTGAGAACCGATCGTCTTGGCATCGTCTTGGCATGGAGAACCGATCGCTAGCTTATTCGCAGTGCGTGAGAATGCTCGGATGATGTTTGATTACGCTTTGACGCTGAAGTATAGTGTCTTAATTGCCTTCTTTCTTTTCGCTGGATTGCGATTGTACAGGTGCGGAGACCGTCGGGGAAGCATCAAGGAATTTTGAATCTCTCAGTGAAGGTAGGGAAGTTGGTGAAACAAGCAGAGCACTCGCAGCCGGTATGGTCTGCTCCAGCAGACGTACAAACCAACAAATCCGATGACAAAGACAATCAACCGGTGACGGCGTATCCTGCAGCAGTCCCCTACGCGATGAGCTCCAGTCAAGCCGGTCCCAGCGGACCTCCGCCGCAGTACAATTATCCTCCCTCTGGGTACCCACCCCAGTACGCGCAACCTGCTCCATATTACCAGCAAGCGCCGCCATATCCAGCCCCATATCCAAGCTACATACCTCCTCCAAGGACAAGCAGATTCGGAGGAGCCGGGTTCGGGACAGGGCTTCTGGGAGGGGCCCTCGGTGGGATGTTGCTAGGCTCAGCCTTGGACGGAGGAGGTGGCTGTGGAGGCGGTTGCGGTGGCGGCTGCGGAGGTTTCTAAGATCCCCACTCCGCGAGTGGAATCGCAGCGCACACGCATACAAGCCTCCTCTTGTTTCTATCCGGCAAACGGCACTCCTCCGCGGAGCTCCCGAGGCCGAGCATGTCATGCACCGATACGTGGACTCTTCGACCAGGGGCCGCGGTAGGGGTAGTTGCGATCCCCGTTATGTAGATATCCCACCACCACAATTGCTGTGGAAAGACATGGCTCGACCAGCCAGCTAGCTAGCACCTAGTTGCGAATAATCTACGCGCAGGCATCGGGGCTCATGCGCCGGTGCGGGTTGCACACATCCAAAGTACATGTAGACCTCACATCTCAGGATCTTAATCCAACGTAGAACTTGTCCAATTCGTGCGCTTTCAACTCTCCGCGTTTGTATCGCCAGCGTGCCACGGACAAGCCCAGCCGCCGCAACGCCGACATATCGTCGTACTCAGCTGCAACAGCACCATTGCCTCAACTATCCTCCACCTTTCACGTTTTCCTGTACAAAATTCGAGGGAAGACATTACTGCGATGTCTCTGTTCATGAAATAAGCTTGACTGATTGCAAGCGCCGCTGAGAGTTGCCCATTGCGGCCTCCCAATGCAAGCGAAGGTATGTTGCTTGCCCATTCACGGACGTGAGTACATCGTCAGCGACGGAGGCGATCGTCCACATCCTCCCGGATGAATGACAAGATGGACTTAGTTTTCATTCGTAAGAGAGCATGATTTATGGTTTACTGTGCTGGAGAAATTTATGCGTTGTAAGTATTAAATAAAATATTTGTTAACTGTTAGACCAGTGTGTGATTAGAACTTCAGTTTTCACACTGATATGTGTAAAAAAAATGTTTTCAGTTTCCTGATATTTGTTTTGAGTAATGTCTGGTAATTTTAGTATGTTATTTTTCAAGCTTTGTTGATAGGTACAATGTGTGTATATATATATATATATATGTGTGTGTGTGTGTGTGTGTGTGTTGTAAAGTATCAGGCATTGCATAGAAGCATCAGTAATATCTTTTTGACCTCCGTTTACAGCAACAGGAAGAATTCTACCAAGAACCACAGTTATTCCACAAAACAAAACAAAACAAAAATCAAATAATAAATAAATAAATAATAGAATCGTTTTTACATAAGCTCTGAAGTGTCTAGTTAATAGCTTTTTGGCAATGACAATATTGCATTGGTACTTCATTCAAAATTATAAAATTAGTCCTTTGTAAAACATCTGAAGTATCTTGATATGGCACAAAAATTGTTTTCTTACACATTCAATAGGATCTTAAATGTTCGATGTGTTGTATGTCCTCCAATAAGAAGTTGTATAAAAATTTCTAATGAAGCAACTCATAAAACAATCTTTTCAAGTCATTGAATCTTCATTTCAATTTTATCATATACAAATGTTTTCTTGCTTTCATAAGATTTTTTACAATGATATCTTTTATAATTTTTTATGATATTAATACATTTTTATAAACAACATGTGTTTTTATTAATTGGCTTTCAACTTCTTGTATAAGTTCTTAATACTTTTATACCGTATACTCAAAAATCAATCCATTGTTGTTACATTTGCTTCAATTTCTTCTCCACAAAAGCAAACATTAAAAATCTTCCAATGTTCTTTTTTTCTAAAAGAATTTTGTCACAAACAAACAAACAAACAAACAAACAAACCATAATCAAATACTTTATTTTTTATAGGATTTTCAAATATATATCTACAAATCAATTGGTGGTGTAAATCATCACAAAGACTTGGCTTTAATTTATTCCATAACCTTAAAAGATAGATTGGTGTACATTGTAGCAAAATTATAGCAAATATTATTCTTAATTTCTTACCTATTTTTATTCTTAATACTTCTTTAAGGTGGAACATCCATTTTCTATCATTTTCTCAACAAAATGTCATCCATGGCCAATCAAGAATGGATAGAGGATTCTACCCCATGTTTGTTATCCCCAAGCTCAAAAACAACACAGGCACAAAACTCTACTTTGAATAAATATTTGTATATAACCACTACATAGCAAGTTCTATGTAGGCTTATTTGTGTGGTACAAGGGGTTGTTTGAATCTCATATTTTTCAAGTTCAATCCTAGTTGATGGCCCTTACATTAGACTTTATTGCATATTCATTATTGAATTTAGTTTTAAAAGACTCCATCTTTCCATAGGCTTCACATCTTTCCATCTTTGGCATTCTCTTAGATTCTACTTCTTTCACGTTTAGCTTCCTTTCCTTTGGTTGGACTTTATTTACATTTGACCTCCTTCCCTTTGACTAGGCTTCAAAATTAAGTAAGCATGCTTAAATTTTTTAGATCTATCCAAAGTATTCATTTGAATGAACATTGATATTGAATGAATTCCACATACTCATCTTTCATAATGTCTAATCCAGAGGTTGATTCTTATTGATCCTTAAAAAATCATAACTAACACCTTAAAACAAAGACTTTTACTTTAATTAGAATTAGTAAAATATAATCTTTTATTTGCAAATCCACAATGACGTATTGTCTATTTTTCTTATACAAGTTTGATCCAAAACAATATTAATTCTCTTTTTATTGTGTACGTATAAATAAGTATTACTTATAAAAACACATATTTCAAAAAAATGCTAAAAATGTTATTCTTAATGCTTTGCAAAAACTATAGTTAAAGTCTTATTATTCAGATTAAATATTACTTGAAAAAAAATTTAAAAGTGCAATGTTCGTAATTTTACACAAAAAAAAATTATAATAAAAAATTAATCAATATTTTTTAATGTAAAATAATATTTTTTATTTCAAAAAAATTAAAGATTCATTATTTGATTACATGCCACTTGCTTATTTTGAAGTTTTATACAAAAAATTAGACACCAAATATATCAACAAAAACTTTAAAAAATACAATAAAAAAATCTAGTTACTTAAAATTAAACAATAATCTAAAATAATATTAAATTTATGGTCAATCAGATTTCTAAATCTACATCAAAATTGCTTTTGAAACACCTTAAATAAGTACATATATCTAAAACCTGATAGTTATGAAGCATCTCTCACTACTACACAGTAACCAAAAACTACCATTTAGATCCAATTTTCAGAATGTACCATATTCAAATAATAATAAAACTAAGCTGTTAAACAGTTGTTACTGTTGGGACAAACACAGAAATCATACCACGAACGTGAAAATCTCTGTAACTCCTGCTGAACACGGACCCAGCAGGACCTGTGCCTTCGGAGGCAAGCCTATTTAATTAGGCACGTCAAAAAACACAACTATTTAAAGTTTACGTTGTGATGAAAAAAATAAGCACTACGATCTGAAGACAGAATAGGAACATCTACATGCACATTTGAGATATAGGCAGGAAAATTTCAACACACCAACGATTCGCATTCACAATCGCTTGAGACTGCAAATTTGGAAGCACCACTAATGCAGAGGAAAGGCTTCTTGACAAGCCACTTTATATCAACATGTGCGACGTGGCCCAGCTCATCCGTGGATCGCAAATCAGCAGATCATGCAAAACAGAAAAGATCCGACTGCTGTACCCATGTTATAAACTTGTCCATTGCTACCATAAATTCGGTGAAGCGGACGAATCATCTTCCTACAATAAGATCAACCAATTCCTGCAAAAATCCACGAGATACTCTCCTCCACTGCCATTCAGCGAGCTTCGGTAACACAACATGCCCTCAGCTGTCCATTTTCAGCATCCCCATTTCTCCAGATTCCACACCTAGTGCTTGACTGGGGCCGGCTCTTTCGCCTAAATGAGAAAAAAAGCGACCACAACTCAGACATCCAGCACAAATCGAATACTTCTTGTAAATTTAAACACGAGAAGCATTGTCTTCGAAATCGAGCACTCCACCACAATTCAACATACAACAGATCACAATGTTTTTCACTCACAGCGAAAGATAAACTCCAACACATTTTTGGGCAAACGGAAACATGCAACTCCTAGTGGACAAAACCCTAACCCTAACACAAGAAAAAAAGTGGGGTACGAACCTTGAGGTAGGCAAGCTTCATGCTGCCGTAGACGATACCGATAGAGACAGCGGATATCCTAGCCACCTGCACAAAGTCACCATGACGGGAGGGGTAAGTGGAAGGAACGAAGAGAAGAGCAAGCACAGGAAGGAACAAGGTAAGAATGGCAGAAGGAAAGGGGGTGAGAGTAATTTACAAGGGCCAAAGTGCTAGAGCCGGAATACGGACCCCCGGCCATGGCTAGCAAGCTAGATGGACTGCGACGAACAAGAGGCAACAGAAGAGGAGGAAGAAGGAGAAGCAGCAGCGAGTGAGAATGGCAGCGAAGACGAGCGATGGCCCTGCGACAACACCATTCCCTTCATAAGAAAAGACCCACCGGATTGTCTTTCCCGACGGATGAATGATCTCGTGGATGAACTTATACACGAATGATATTTGAGTATCTCGTCGCTTGGGTCCACGTGGGGGGCACTCCTTGTCGCCCTTTCGTAGAAGCTGCGTAGGCATGTCATTCAGGTTTGTCGAGGGAAGTGCTTTGAGTATGTGATATTTGTTACTACAATCTATCGGAAATTAATACTGGGTTTTGGAAAAGAGTAATAACAATAATGATAATATTCATTGGAGTGGTTGTACATTCTATTACTTTTTTTTTATTTTTTTATATGTGTTTATATGTGAGATAGAAAAACTTTGTAAAAAAGAAAATATATACTTGTAGAAGTCCAAAGGATTACATGGATTATGAAAAACTTGAGTGGTGCATAAATGTGTCCTACCAACATAAAATAATAAACTAATAAATGAATTGTGTTTATATCGATTTTTTTGTTTGCAATGGATTGATAATGAATTGAATTAAGTATGACAACTATATCCTATTAAGTAAGTTGATTCTTGTGGTTAATTGAGAAAAAATTACGATAAGAGTTTAAACTATACATATAAATATGTACAAACCTACAGATTTTTAATGTCTTGAAATAAAAAATAAAAAAAAATGTACTAACATTTTTGAGTTTAATGTTTAGTTATAAATTTAGTCATTGCTTAGAGAATTTCAATGAAGAAATGTTATTTTCAAATAAAATTTTTGGTTGGAGAAACATCATGATATAAATGTATCAAATTGGAATTGTGATGAGACGCCAAGATAAATAAGTTTCAGAGTTGATAGAGTAACAGACCAATAAAGTAAGTCTTTGTTGCTGCAGTGACTACTGCATACAAATAAAAATCGTTCCAATGACAAAGGATTACTAGGCTTTAAAACAAATATCAAACATACCAGAATCACAGGGATGGATAGTTAAAAAGATTGAAATAAGAGAATGCCACGAGGTAATTGAATTATTACAATTTACTGTTCCATTAAAAGTTTAATAATTTACTGTAATGATTAATCCACATATTATTAAATATCATAATAATTGAAAATTAATTTCAATCATTAGATGAAATTACAATGCAAATAGCAATAATGTATTTTCTTGGACTAATTTTACAAAACTCATTGACTCTAATTTATCGAAACAAAAAAAACCATAATTACTAAAATTCTAATACTAAAGCACTGCCATATCCATCAATATTATTGAAATGTTTAGTTCATTTCACATACATATTATTTTATTTAACAGTCATGAAATTCATACTTACAATCATGTGAACTTGAGGTAGTTTGAGTGATGCCTATCTACCAGAAAACAAACAAGTATATGAAAAAAAAATGTTTTAAAAATAAAATAAACACAAAGAAAAAACATCATAAAAACAAACTTTATATGGAATTTCAGTATAATTTAAAATTTCGAGAATAATTAAACATTTTTCAAATTTTAGTTAATTAATATATATAATATATATTATTTTAGTTAATTTTAAATATATATATATATATATATATATATATAATAAATAATAAATAATTTCATGGTTGTTTTAGTTGATATTGTTCTAAATTACATAATTTTATTGAATTGGAATTTTAATATTTATATAAGATTGAATTTATTAAAATTTATTATTATAGTTTAATATTTTAAGAATATATATATATATATATATATATATATAAAGAAAAGCTAATTTTAATATTTGAATTTTTTATGTATAATTTTTATTTTGAATATCAATAAAATTAAAAATTGGAACTTAATTTGAACAAAATAAACTTAGATTATGTAGATATGGCAATTTTTGGATTGTTTTTTTTTGTACTTTATTTATTTATTATAAAATTTGTATATATAAGTTTTTATATATATATATATATATATATATATATATTTCATATTTTTATTCCTAATCTTATCTCTTCAACACATCAATTTAAAATTTGATAATTAATACTAATAATAATAATAATAATATATATATATATATATATATATATTCAAATTCATATTGAAAAAACACTAATATCACCATTGTTGATTGAAATACATGAACAAATGAAAGAGTGTAAATATTCACTATGAATGAGCCACTTAGGAAAAGAAACAATGAGACTTACCATCTCTCATAACTATGATGACTTTCCCTTTTTTAGAACATTATTCATATTCAAGAAGCATTGTGGGAAGGTATTTGAATCAAACTAGAATATAATTAAAAATTTACCCATAACTATAAATTATTGTAATAAAAAATAATATGTAAAAGAACACAAAATAAAAACCAGAAATTGCTCCTTTTGATGTGTGCAACACAGATACTGCAAGCAAGGAACGTCATGAGACAGAATTTATGCATATATACGTATATGTATATGTATATACATGTGTACATATGTAATAATTAAGGAATTTGAGTGTCCGGGTTCAAGTAGTCTGTAGTGGGAAAAAGGTTCAAAGCTCTGAAGAATCTGCACCCAACAAGGACCATCTGTCACTCACTCACTCACTCACACAATGTGAAAGGGCAATCACAAATGTCCGGTAGTCCCTCTCCTACAGTGAATTTATGATGCTGACGTGTACTGCTCTTTACCATTTTTTAGAATAAAACCTTTCCCCCTGCCTGTTTTTTCTTCCTCCCCATGTGAGTGCTGCTGTTGTTTTGTTGTCCGGGTCACATCCTCTGACAACAACCACCACCACTCCTTTGCATGGGGCTTCTGCTGCTACTCCTCCTCTCCCCTTTTGTAGTCTAGTGGGGCGTTGTTTTCCCATTGCCACGGTGGACGATGGGATGATTTCCAGGCATGGAGTGGCGAATTTGCTAGAACAGTACTTTGCAGCAGCAACAGCAATAATATATGAGAGGACAAAGCTGGCGCTGTAAGGGCCTGGCCTGGTCTGGCAGCAGCACCAGCCTCTCCTCGGCCTTTACATCACTTGTGTAATGCAGTTGTAGTTTCCCCAGGATGTTTTGCAAGGCGCACATAGTTTTGTTTTTCACCTCCCGCAAGCCTACAACCCCATCCAGGAGGGGAGTAATAATAATAGTAATAATAACTCTCGGCATCCTGAAGGCCTCCCAGGTATCTCACCCTAGTGAATCTCATGTACACGTTGTGGTTAAAATGGACCTAATCCGTAAGAGAACAATCAAATAGCAGAATCTGTGACAGAATGGTGACTGACGAAATTAGGTGGGAGACGGCATTTGAGATGCGGAACTGTGGCCTGTGCGAATGAGAAGCAGGTCCTCCTGTCACTTGTCTTCCAGCAAAGATGGTGGGGTACGCACAGAGGTGGACACAAGGAAAAGGAGAAGCGTATAATTTGTTGACAAAAGAATTGTTACATGGTAGTATGACCAAACTATGGGACAACAACCAATAGCACCACAAGCCGGCCCAAACGGAAATGGCCAAAAAGACTTGGGACACTTGATGGACTATGTTACAACTCAAATGCACCATCAGCCTGAATGTAAGAGCTTCTCAGTGATCATGGCATGCGCAACATCCTTCACAGGAAGCAGGACGGAAGGAACACGATGTACAAAGGGAGGGGGCACTTGCCTGACGGCCATGTATTACAAAAGGAAAGACTAACTGTAATCAAAATTGCATGTGCCTCCTAGGTATTCTGATTGACCCTAGGCAGGAAGAGGGCTTCACAAAGCCATCCAGAAGAACTAGGTGGCGTCCCATGACTTCCCAGGAGAGCGGCCGCTTGCATTTACGGATCGCAGATTCTCTCCTTGATTAAAAAAAGCGCCAAGGTCTACCCCTGGTCCAAGTGATGTGATACTAGCCAAATCTCGTTGAGACAGTGTCCGTCCCATCCCTCCACCAACAGCTGTCATCCCTGAAGCTCCTCCTACCCCCAAGAAATCACGAGTAAACCTGTCACTACCATCATTCTCCCCTCTGGAGGAACCACCAAGACCTGGCAACAGAGAGGAAGGACCCATGCCTTGCAACACTCCTTGGCCTCCAGTGAACGTACTATTAGCAAGACCTTCACTAGGAGATATGCGCTGAGTACTGGGTGGCAGCATTCCTCCCATACTGGTAGAGCTAGGGCCAAACATAGAAGGCATACTACTTAATGGGCCTCCGAACAGTCCAGCACCTCCAGACAAAGAATTCATTAAGTCTTGCACATTAGTGGAACTATCAGACAGTCTTCCTTGACCTCCTCCAAAACTGTTGCTCTGCCCTAACGACGAGCCACCCAACCCCTGCGAAACATTTTGTAAATCACCCGGTCGCCTTATTAGAGCATGGTTTACCATGTTATTAAGTAGAAGATCACCTGTCCTCCCCTGCTGCTGTTGTGGCTGGGGCTGGGGCTGTGACTGCGACTGTTGCTGCTGCGGCTGCGACTGCGACTGTTGTGACTGCTGCTGCTGCTGCTCTTGACGATGACCTTGCCATATGCCCAAAGAGTTTGAATCTGCACCTCCTAACCCAAATCCTCGCAAAAGAGAGGAGTTGCTGGCGGTTGCCCCCATTTGAGCAGCTTTCTGCAGCAGAGCAGTTGCAGACATCTGAGCAGAAGCAGTGTGCTGCTGCTGTTGCTGCTGAGCTTTGAAAAGCGGCGACACCGAGGAAAGGTTTCCACCACTGTTAGTGTTCCCAGAAGAGGAGTTGCTTGTCAATCCAGCGGAAGAAGTTGGGGACAACCCTGCGGCAGTTAACCCTCTCTCCATACGGTTGGCACCTCCAGTAAAATCTGAGAATCCTGAGATACCCATTCCAGCAGTAGCTCCACTTTGAGATGGACTTGATCCTTGGAATCCTTGCAGTCCGTTTCCAGATGCAAACAGATGAGCAAACAAGCTTCCGGAGGGTGTCAAGGGAAGCTGACCACTTGAAGGTCGGGGTGCCTGTGGCACGTCATAGTCAAGTGGGTTCAGTATTCCGGGCAGGTCAGCACCACCCTGCATCCCTTTTTGGGCCTGCAGTAGGAATGAGGAATTGCCATCCGACCCTGACAACAGCTGATGCATCTGCTGCTGGTTGCCGGGAGGACCTGGACCAGGTCCCAACCAGAGCGATAAACCAGTGCCAGTCCTTGGGACAGAACCAGAGCCGCCAGGGGCTCCACACCAACGAGGCAGCTCACTAAGGCCACCCAATCCCGCCATAGATGGCGGCAAACCGCCAGATCTAGATGCTAATGGAACCACAGAAGCCAGAGAATCCCCACTCACACGACCCATATTATTGCCGTGCGGAGGAGAGGAAGGGGCACCCACGACTGACATGGATGACGAACCTGGGCCCATGAGGCCATCAGGTTGTCCACCACCTTGCTTCCCTGCTGATACTCGGGCACTCTCCTCTGCCAGGGCATCGCAGAATGCTCGGTGAGTAATAAAACTGTCACGCCTGCAATGTTATCAGAATTCCAACATCAGTTATATCACATATATACATAAATTTAATTCATAGACGAGATGCACATCATCAACAGAAGCACAGTGCAACATTTAGCTTGATGGTTACAGCAGCTTTCGCAAGACGCAATTGACCTAAAAATGGTTTACCTTACGATCTTGTGTAACCCTTAGAGAGGGAACTGACCTGGAAAATAAGGTACCACAATCGCAGCGATACTCTCGAGTACCACAAGTCTTAGAGTGGGCCTTCCAGTCGGATTGAACAGCGTATCTCTTAGAGCACTTGTCACACTTCCACTTCTTCTCACCGTGCTTTCGGCAAAAGTGTTTTTTAATACCAGTCAAGTCGCCCAGAGCACGCGACGGGTCGTGATGCACACAAGAGGGCTCAGGGCAAATATAGACGCGCTTGCGAACCTCCTTGCTGGTCCGTTGCCGCAGCTTCCACGGCAAGTTGTGGCCGCGCCGATGTAACTGCAAGTTTTGGTCGCGCTGAAACCCCTTGTTACAAATTTCGCACACGAATCGATTCGTGGCCATCAATGTTTTTGGTGACAACGCGATCACCTCGGCTTCCGGGTCTGCATATTCAAAACATCCAGTACGGTTGCCAGATTGAACTAATCACTCCAAAAACTTTACACAAGATCCGAGCTCACGACTTTCAGAATCTTATGACCAAAAATAAATAATTAAATCACACACATGACATGCTTTGCCATTCGTCCTCCAACCCGTTGTGTTCAGTAGGAGAGAAAGGAAGAAGGAAACAAATACAAAGAACAAAAAAATACAAAAAAAAAAGGGAAGAACAGTTAGCTTCTAACGTACCGAAGTAACATAGACTATAAACTGCGCTAATTTGATTCCGTCGCAAACACTTGTTCGATTGATCAGCAAAAAAGATCCTTCTAGCAAAATGAAGCATGTACTTTGTCGACAGCTATGCGCAATCAACAAGTACTCCACTACAGCATAGAAGCACGAAATCCAGTAGACTAGCTAGAGATCACGTGCACGTGACGATACATTAATACAAGACGGTACAAGGTCGACTCGTGGCGGGAGGGACGATGTCAGCTACAGTGCCACGAGAATGTTTGCGAACGACAACTCAACCGTTGGAGGCATCAAATAGAATGGCGATAGAAACGTTTAGATGCTGGAAAGTGCGCAGATATGTGACGACATTCATACAGAGCAGCAGTTACAAATCCAAAGCTACTTTCGTGCCTTGAGTGACGCGAATGAGAACCGTGAGCGGTTGCAGTACCCTAGGATGAAGCGGGAAGAAAAAGCGCACCTGGAGTACCCGGCAGATTTCGCTTGCGTTTCACAGGAACACCGAGAGGTTGACCACTAGACACCGTAACGGTGGTGGTAGTGGGGGTGGCCGGGGTGGACGGTGTCGGCGGCATCCCAGGATTGGTGCCATCAGCATGGTTGCCCGAAGACACACTCGCCTCGCCAGCTGATGCGCTGGTTAAGTTGGACAATGTCATTTCCTCTTCTACTTGTTTCGTCTTCACTGTAGCAAGGAGGAGCCCAGCGGGAGTGCGGGAGGCGTCTAGCTTCCCAGAAGGGACGGCTAGGGGAGATGCACCAAGGCCGCTACTGGTAACACCTGACAATACCGAACCTGAGCTGCCGTAGGTGTCCTCCTTTCGCGCATCATGCTCCACGCTGCCCGCGCCCGGGATTAACGATCCTCCTGCACACGAGAGCGCCGTTGCAACAAACTCGAGCGATTCCTCCACTCACCAGCTCACTCTGTGGTTCCCGTTCACTACCTTTCTATGAGCCTTGATTGCCACAGCAGGGGCAAATTGCATCGTCGTCAGCGCCTCTACACGAGATTTCCTACTCCACCACCTGCAAGCGCCGCCCGAACTGCCACGGAAGAACGCTGCTACTCCTACTTCTTCGTCCGCCCCTAGAGAAACAAGCCACAGGACGGGACCACGGCCCCTGCCAAATGACGATTCATCTCCTCCGCCCCCTTCGTCCATGCCTGTGCATGTGCCGTATGCAAGCCAGCCCCTGCGCACAGCACCCTGTGCCTCATTCTCAAGACCACCCCGCCCAGCCAAACCAAGCGGGGGATGGGAAGGGGGGAATCTACCACAATGAGGACGCCGTGGTCACAAGATTACAGCGGACGTGAGGAAGAGCGGGAGCAGGGGAAGGAAAGCTCCAAAAACAGGCTTTCAACGATGACGACAAAAGGATGCGCAAGAGCAGGGCCCAACCCCACCCGACCCGATGCGAGGCAAGGAGAAAGGAAGGAGGAAGAGCGTGAAGACAGTGAAGTGCCAGACGAGCGGAGACGACTTATTTTTGCAACCGTAGAAGCTGTTGCGAAAGATGCCAACCCCACGGCTGCACCGCTCCCCCAGGCCCCTTCCCCTCTTTCCCCACCCCGCTCACTCTCCTCCCTGCACCACCTTACACCGTATCCTCGCCGTCGCCGTCGCCGTCTTCTACTCTTCTGTACTGTTTCACTTCCTGCCACTCATGTACACCGCCTCGTTGTGCTCACGAGCTTCCAGGCCTCGGTCTGCACCCATCCATTGTCTTTTTCTTTTCTTTTCTTTTTCTCTCTCTCTCTCTCTCTCTCCCTCTCTCTCTCTCTTCCCCCCCCTTTCCTTTTCCTTTCTCTAGCCATCCATTCCCTCCTTGGTACTGGCTGCGACTGTGGCTGTGGTACCCTGTGACCGGGTGTCTAGTCCTCTTCTTCTTCCTCCTCTATGCTGTTACTACTGCTGCAAGCCTTCACTGCCCCTCTGTCGGTTCTTCATTTCAATCTTACTTGCTTGGCTTGTGCTCTCGCCTTTGCTATCATGTAAGCCTGATAAAGCCCCCCCCCTTCCAATTCTGACGTGTACCATTCATTGCAACCCAGTGTTTCTGATGCAATTAAGCATTTCGCATGCAATTTACATTTCTGGGTTGTGTTCACAACAAAAAGCCATTCAGTGATATTTCTAACTATTGAGTTGCAGTTGGTTTATATTTTCCGTGTTCCATTTAGTTTAATTCATCCATCTGATTGGAGAAAGACCTTCGCTCTTCCAATTCTGTACCATGCTACGTGTCAGGACGTCGCAGTTATTTAATACATTAAGCCAAAGTCAATGCCCCAGCCTGGCTTCAGAGGGATTCGTTCACTTAATGAAAAAACAGCAGTAATAACAATGATAATAATTCACGTTTAAGAAGCTAACATTTCCAAGGCTCTAGGTCAGAGCCTGTGAGCTTCGAGAGTTGACCCTGACATGGCCCACTTGTGAAGAGTTGGCCTGAAATAATGATGACAATATAAATAATAAATGAATTGTGTAATGTCATACTCTTTTAGTTTGGTGAAATAAATCGAAATTAAAAAGGGATATTAAAAATATAATGTCTCCACTCTCATTGTAAAAGGCAGTGGAGCTGATTCAAGTTCTCAATGGCTTGAATTATTAGCTGGGTTAAATAATGAATTTGAACCTAATTGTGAAAACTACATCTTCTATGTTGTTACAAAAGGCCATTGGGTGGGGCAAGAGTGAGAACCTTCTTCAGCACCCATGAGTTCTGAATTATTGGCACATGCTCCTGCCAGTACTATTCCTATGGGAGCCCTGTTTCAATTTTATTATTCCGTTCTGTTATTTTTTTTACTGTGGGGATAATGATGAGCTCTGCCCCTGTCCATGAATTTTCAATTTTGACTGTTGTTTATTTACTTTTGAAAGGGAGATAGGGATATCGTTTCTCCCTTGCATGCCTTCAGTCTGGAGAGCTCCCCATTGTATAAATTGTACTTTGTAAAGGTCAGATTTGGAGCCATACAATTTACACAGTGTTTGACATAATAATTCCAATCTTGTTGGGTGAATAAGGAAATGAAACTGCCATGCTCTGAGTTTCAATGCTGAGGAAGTGGCAGAGCATAAAGATAGATTTTTAAAAAGCTTTTGCTCTCTCTGTGTCAGGAAAATTGGTTTGTGGGGTCAGTCAGAACCATTGGCTTCAGTAATGCCTCCTTTGTGCTGACATAGCATTAGAGTTGACAGCCTGTCATCGCCCACCCGAAAAAAGCAAAAGGAGTGAGTGGTAAATACGAACAGAAAATCTAGTACTCTTTGGTTGATTATCAAAAGTCAACCACGGTTGACCGTGCTACAAAAGTTAAAAGAGTGTGCACTTTCTTTCTGTGCTTTGGCTTGCACACATTCTCCAATCTCATCAAATTTCTCATTTGGGAAACTGAGCCCATGTTTTGGTCTGAAACCAAAATACAACATGGTTTGAAACCAAGATATACAATCATATAGAAAAACCAAAATACAACATGTTTTGGTCTGAAACCAAAATACAAAATTTACTACATGCATAAATACATGATATTTTCTCCATACGTAATACATAAACAACAAGAGTGGTCATGAGCTGCTTTTCCATCAAATTTGGGATTTTACAATTGCAATTTGAACTGTCAACATGTTTAGTGCAACTGCTTGCCATCCTTGAATAGGTTGAAGGTCATCTCAGGCCAATATACACAAGTTCTCAAGAAATAACACTGGTAAATTTAAAACATACAAATGAAGCAACCAGACAAAGAGTGTAGTACTGATACTTCTTTTTCATTCTTATTTTTTCCCTTCCCCTAAAAGAATATTTTGCAGATAAAAGTACTAAGTTGAAAGATTCCACCAGTATTCTATCATTATTCTCCCACATGTGTATACATAGTAATCCTCACTCAACAACTTCTTTTTCTAGACCTTATTTCTTTATATATGTATAATTCTGGTGAGATTCCACCCCAACAAGGTCCCCCACCTCCCCAAATAATAAATATCCATAGACAACTTTCACCGTTGTGGGACATAACATCACCTCATCAATGTTATTGAAATTGTCTTGTTTGTGCATCTCTGACAAAAGGGCAGCCATGCTCTGTGCCACCATGGGAGGTTGTGACCTAATTGGCATCTTTGCCATCTACATCCATCCTTCTCACTGAAGAAAGGAAAAGCAAAGTGAGGTATTGGGGTTGAGTTTAAGAAGGAGCCACTCAAGGGGGTCTTAAAATGACAAGCGACCCTGCAGCAACCGTGCCTGTCTAAAGATTCCATATCCATCCTAGCGTTGAGGTCTGATTACTGGGAATATACCTGACTCTAATCTAGGTAGATACCCTCGAGATACTGAGGCATTGGAGTGTCCCGCTCGTGGGCCTGACAGAGGTGAAAGAATGTGTGAAATTCTTGGGAACACGTGGACTGGGTAAACATTAAAATTTCCTGGTAAAACCAAAATCACTGGGCAAGTATATTTAACAACCCACAGTTACTTGTTCAGGGTTCATCCTCTTCACTGCCCCTTGAAAACCTGGTTTCTGTACAAATTATTCGTATGGATGGATTGACGTTTGGATGAATGATCACATCACACACACAATGCTTCTCTTTGCCTTCATAAATCTCATCCTGGTTCTCTGTTTTTCACCATGTGAAGTATTATAGTCCCAAAATGAATTCCTTCCTGCTGTTGAAAATTGTTGAGTGTTACTCAAATTTTGATAGGGTTTGACAAAATCAATGAGAGTTAGAAAGGGACTACATAGGGATTGTGGAGTCTAGTTCCTAGCATCTCTGCACCAATCCTGCAATGTGAATCTGTTGACCAAAGTCATTGGTTGTGTTATTAAATAGTATACTAAAACATTTGGAGTTTATTTTTTTATCTTCATTTTTAATAACATACAACTAGTGCTTTCTCTTTTATATTCTTGCAATGTGCTAAACATACTATGTGTGTATTGCAATTATACACGTAAACATGTATTTTTTTAAAATATTGGAATTGAATAATATTGTCAACTAACTTTTATGCTTGAAAGAAGAATGAATAGATCCAAATTATAGTGTGTGCAGGCACTGTCTCAATATTCCAAAATAATATGTTTAGTATGTGTTCAGTTATTTGATGAGTTCTAGGATATCATCACAGAACCTCAAATTTTACATCAGACCTCTGCAACCAACAATCCAATTTCAAAATGCAACCAGTAGATACTGCCAGGCTCTTTGGATGTTTAAAAAACAAATAAAATTGTTATGTAAGTGCTTCATTCACAGTAGACAACACAAAACATTTTACAATACACTGAGTTGTTGCAATTATCAATGTAATTTAAAAAAAATAAAAAATAAAAAAATAAAAAAATCGTGGGACATGTCAAAATGGTTCATAAAGTATATCAGAGCAAACAACAGTTCCAAATAAATGAGTATATGAAGTCCAGAGCAATGGATTCATCAACATCCATCAGTGAAGACCCCATGTTCCAAGCCCCTCCACAAAGCAGTTTTACTGACAATCACCACTGGGTGCACATTCTGCCACTGAATTTGGTTGTTCTCTCTCCAAGTCTGTCTCTCTGTCTGTCTGTCTCTACCATGTTAGAAATGTCAACTCATAGCAGACAGCCATGCAAATGCAGTCTGTTGGGGTGTTTCATCATGTGAGTTCATCAATGTGTTCCCAATCCCCAAGTGATCCAATCTGTGCTAAAACAGGCCTCCACTCCTTCATCTACTAAAACACATATGATATGGCTCCACTTCAAGTTTCTGCTTCTGATTCATGAAGTTTGATGCCTGGTTCTTCAGGGATGGATCTACATGTCAATGACAAATGGCCACAAACTTTTCTTTTACTCTTCAAAAGAATGAATATCAGTATAGCTCTGAACCATGTCTAAAAACAACACTCATCCTGTGTTACTACATTTTCAAATTTGATGTTTATAGTAATAGAAACAGAAAGATTTACATTTATAACAGTTGTTGAAAATATTCATTATGAACAATCCTAGATTTTATGACCTGTAATTTTGCAAACAATCTATTTCAGCTTTTATTATATCAAACAGAATTGCAAGATACATGGTTTATTTTATTTTATTTTATTTAAATATATATATATATATATATATAAAATACCCTCATCATGTACATCTAGCTTTGATTTGAATTGTTAATGCATGAGACATTTTTACATTTAAAACAAATAGGATCAATCATACTTTAACAACTATCAGATGTACAAGTGTAACACCATCACAATTCAAATAAATAGTACATACATATCTCAATATATGAAACATCATCTGAAAAGATGTAAAATACAACAACTTTCTTTCAAAGTCACAAAATTTAATGCTTGTTTAGAATATTACTATTAATGTAATTATATTTTAGCACTTAAAAATGGTTTCCATGGCATTTGAAAAATAAAAAATAAAAAATGTTAAGAAAGAGAAATTTGAAAAAAGAGTGTTTCATTTATATGCAATTTGTGGCTGAAATGTTTTTTTTTTTTTTTTTTTTTTTTTTCTTCCTGATGTTAAGATGTAAATTTCTGGCTAATAAAAACAGAGTTGATGAGCTTATTTTTATCTTAGAGCTACCAAATGCATGTGTGCTGGAAAAATAAAGTAAAAGAAAAAAAAAAGGATGCAAATGTTTTCTACACAGATTGTGTTTCACTACCATACTTTTTCTTTTTTCTTTTTTCTTTTTTTTTTGAAGATCACCATGTCAAAACAATAGAATAATGCAATATGCAGAACAAGTGTGTTACTTGAATTAAAAAGAACATGCAGACTTAATCAAGAAAACCCACTTGAAAAAAGAATAAGAAAAAGAAAAATTAAAAAAAAAACACAACTACCACTATGCTGAAGTGTCTATATACAATTGAATTCATGCAAAAAAAAAATGAAAAAAGAAAAAAAAAAGAAAAAAACATGTATATATATATATATATATATATAAACATATACATACACATGTTTGTGGTGTAACAGGCATCAATAATCAGTGTTCTTTGATTTTCACTTCATTCCGCACATGAAAATGAATCTAGAAGTTTAATCACAAATATAATTTTGAAAAAAAAAACAAGAAACAAAAAACAACAAAAAACAATAACACAATGTTTCATAGGATCAAAGAATCCAAATTATTTCTTATGGCTTTCCAAGTTACCATGTTCACAATAAAACATAATTATGTACGCATGTACAAACACATTAATGCATGCAATCCCAATACTTTTCTGGAAAAGAAAATTTTACCACTGATTTGAGACATCATCACAGAAAAAAAAGCTGAATAACAACAACGATTCAAATTCATTCACAGAATAATCTACATATGATGCGCCACCCATAATTGATCTTTGACTACATAGATATACACAAAAAGAACGTTCTATTCAAGATTACAAAGCTTCTCAGAAACTTGTGCAGGCCAAGTGTCAAGATCCTCACATTAGCATGTCACTGCAAGCAGTCTGTTGAAATTAGGGTGAGTGGAGTTCAATAGGTCCACGGTGTTAGCCTCGTCAGTGTTGTAGCTAAACCTATATCCGCCATGACGTGTTCCATTCCAGTTTCAGCTCGATGAGAACTCGGGGAACAGGTGAACAATCAAGGGAAACCGGGCCCGGAGAGCCTTCCGATGGATCATGCTGAACGGACTAGATGAGCTGTACTTCCTCCTGTGGCCCATTTCTGCCTAGCTTTGGCTTCAGTCCGCAATGCAATTAAACCATGAGTGTTCGATTCATCTATTTTGTCTTATTTGTTAAACCTATCCTGTTATTAGAGTGAGATGTATTTTAGTAATGATTCTTGGTTTTAGATTTAGTGTGTTTATGTGTTTTGGAACTACTGAGAGGTGGTCGCAGATATGGTGTGCGCTGATGTTGACAAAGCGCAGAGTCGATGAGGAACATCTTCCTATCATTGTGATTGATGCTTTATAATTTACTGATGAGCCGGCCTGGAAAAAAGTGTAGTCTCAGCCGATCACAGCTCATTTAGTGTGATATCGAGGAGGTTTGGATTGGCCCATGGATAGTGCTTCTGATTATTTGGTTGATTTTGGTTGACAGTCTTGCAGATGCTTCAAACATTTCTCCGCAATACATTCGTATCGACTATATTTCCACCTTTCGTGGATATCAGGATCACGCATGCTGCATGCGTAGCAGTATAGCTGTCCAGTTGGTCATACCGTTGCTCTTGCATGGTTTTCTTGTGGCTGTGGGTGTGAGCAAGTGCTGGGTTATCAGTGTTGCGAGGTGTTTGGCTGATCCCATTTGCAGGAATAATATCGAGATGGATAACACCTGAGGCTCTTCCAAATGTCACCCTCCACATCGTTCGTAGAAATATCTCCCACCTATCTGCAGTAGACCTCAGAAGAGGTTTAACTTGTTGGACACACCATGTACTATTTTAAGGAAAAAGAAAAAAAAACCTTTAGAACTGAGGTCCGCGATAGATACTGCACAATGCTTTTCACACAAACTCAGAAGTCCTCATGCACACCCTCAGCGTCTGATACCGACATTTCCAGGAAACCCAGCTCACGGCCGACAAGGCTCGGAAAGTACTCGTGCCGGATTTGGTAGTATAGGATTCCTAAAGTTGAGACTGAGGATGGGGCGCAGCATAGAAAATGCTTTGAAACCGCAATCATCAACCGCAAATATCAAACCAGCCCTTATCAAACGGGCACCGTACGCTATTCCCTACCCCGGTAGCGACAAAAGATAATCAACGACCCGTCGATAATCCACCAAAAATCATGCACACTGCATGCCCACAAGTGTTCTAAAAGAACATCATCCACAAAGAACAAGGCGACGAGATGCTGCCATCCCAGAGGGACAACGTTTCGCCGTTCTGGAAGCAACCGAAGCTCGCCTTCCGACCGGGCCGCAATTAGGTAGGTGAGGAACCCCAAGCAGAAGGCTCTCCCTCCCTCCGATTCTGCTTGTGCGTGCGTGGAGCGCTTGGCCCACCACAGGATTCGGACGGATGCGGCAGAAGTGCGCGTGGATAGCAAAAGCTCTCTCTCTCTCTCTTTCTCAAGTGGGAGGTAGCATGGGGAGTGGGCAAAGCGAAACAGCAAATGAAGAAGAACGACGCGTTCCTTTTCTTTTGCACATAGTTGCTCCCTTCTCTCTCCCTTTTTCTCTTTTCCCCTCCTTGCTCACATAATAATGCACTTCCCTGCACCCGAACTTCCTCTGAACTCAATCACACACCGGACTTCTGCACTTCTTGACACGATTCCGAATGGTGGTTCGCCAATGAATTCGCCAACACCTGCCGCCGAACACGAACAACGCAACGGCAACGACAACGGCGACATCGGTAATGACGGCATCGACGCGGGCGAAGCCGCTACGTCAACATCGCCGTTGCCATCCAATTCAAAATTGGCGCGGTTTCATCCTTGTATCATTCATTCGTAGTATACAATTTTCATCCTCATTAATTCAATTTTATGGTTTGACTCATGCCCCTCTCATAGAAGCCCTTGTATACCTATTTCAGTGTGTGAGAAATTAGCAATTTTGAGAGATGATATTCATTTTTCGCACAATATGTGTAATTATATATGTTGGTTGTTTTGAAAATAATGTTTGGATTGTATGCAGCTTTGCAGTTTATGATGTAATTTATAATTGCATAGTTGTAAAGAATAATTTGGTTCTAGTTCTTTTTATGTTGATTGCAAAAATGTGAACCAAACATGGTTTAAATGAAATATGTTAACAACATTAGAAAATAGTGTAGCAAAATAAAAACTGAATTTAATAAATGTTTAAACAAATGTTATGTAAAGTTTTTATTTCTTGGAGTTGATTAAACTTTGATAAAATAGGTTCAAATTTGAAGATAGACCTTGTATTCATAACAAAAATATAAATTTTAATTTAATTTTATAATCAGAAATAAAAAAAAATCTAATTTTTAAGTAATACTTATATAATAGAATTTTACAAATAGTAAGTTATAAACTAATATTATTCCACATTAGAATGTAATAATTTGTAAAAAGTACATAAACTATGAAAATTACAATTTAGTTATTAATGTTCATCAAAGATTGAACTAACTAATGTTAAATCTTCTATAAGCTAGATATAATTCGAAAATATAAATTTAAATAATATTAACTAGTTAATAATATAATAAAATAATAAATTAGAAAATATTAAATATCTATTTGATAAAATCTAAAATAGATTCTATTATATGATTACCTCAATGCATGTATTTTAAATCTTATTCTATAAAAAAATATATTATTTTTTATTATTTTTAATACTTTATATAGTTTATTTTAATAGAAAATAATAATAATAATAATAATAAATATAATAAAAAAACTACAACCATTACTTGATATATATAGAAGTATTTTATTTATATAAGTTATAATTATTTTATTTATATAAGTTATAGTTATTTTAATTATAATTTTATAATTTTATTAGATTTATTTTGAAATTTTAATTAAAAATATTATAATTATTATTAATTTATTAAAGATTTAAATAAATTATATAAGTATGATTCTTAATTGTTAAAATTAAGCTTTATTAAAATAATATATATATATATATATATATATATATATATAATTCCTATTAGATATTATGTGTTTGACTAATATATGGACGATTGACACTGGATTACTAACAATTGACAATTTGTAGTTGCTATAAGTTGATGGTACTATTATATAGTCAAAAATAGTCAAACAAGACGATTATTCCTAAGTCAAATGGACCTTGGTGGTAAGCTATTTATTAATATATTTACACTAAAAAGTCCTTGTTATTAGACTATGGATTTGTGCTATAAGAGTTCAAAATGGAAGCTCACTTTGTGTGATAAGTTTTCTTGAATCCTCTTTAATTAGGTGGTGAGCTTATTTGTATTTGTATCATTAAACTTCTATCTTAGCAATATACTCTCTCAAATTTTTTCATATGGTATTAGAGCTAGATAATCTAGATGTTACAAATTAGAATAGGAAACTTATGCAAGACTATAACAAGATAATAGGATACGTGAGTCTTGTTACAAAGCAATGCAATATAAGAACAAGAACAAGACTAGAAGATCCAAATTAAACCACAAGACATGCATTGTCAAAACTAAGGAGCCTCTTAGTCTTAATACCTATATATATATATATATATATATATATATTAAGAATTAGAAAGCTTCTAGATAATTTCTTATAAAAGGCTTTACTTTTAAGTCATCTTAAGACACTTCTTGAGTGGCTTTTTTGTTGCTTTGATGTGAAGAAATCTTAAGAACCTTCTCTTCTGACTTCCTACATTACATGGAAGTCAAACAACTTGAAAAATCTCTTCTAACAACTTCTTGAAACCTTCTACAATCTTCTAAGATCTTTTAAGAAGTTTTAGGATCTTCTAGAATCTTTTCTAGATGGATGTCCATGGCACTAGGTTATCTTTTGCAAGCTGAATTAATTGTGTTAAGTTGTTTATAAGATATGGTCTTTTGATTATTTTGAATGAACTTTAATTTTTGTAAATTATTTTGAAAAGAATTTCAAATTTTAAAGTATAGAAACTTGTAGTAGCTTATCACAAAGAAAAGTATGATTTATTGTTTATTATTGAAAATAAGAACTTAAATTTGGAGCTTAGCTACAAGAGTCTTTGGAGGCCCTAAAATTACAGTGGAGGTGTTGGAATAGGAAATGATAGTCCTTAGAATTCAACAAAGTAACGGAACAGAGAAGCAATAATTGGAAGAAACATTGGAAATACATAAAATTATACTGAGAACACAAAGTATTGCAGGAACATATGTAGACAAGATCATATTTCATTAATTGCTCAAAAGCTTAGCTTTGGCAACTAGCAAGACCTGATGTCGTATTATAATTTGACTACTATGTGAAAATAATATATATATATATATATATATATATATATAATTTCCTATACAATTGAACAAAAACCATATTAATGAATTTTAATTGATTATAAAATATGATTAGATTATTATTTTGGAAAGAATTTCTTTAAAAAGACCACTATTGAGGTTTATACAACCTTAATTTTTTTTGATAGTGACTTTTGAAGTTGATTTTATACTTATAATAAATTTTGTATACTTTAAATCATCTTTGTTAGATATTGCTGATTCTCAAAATCTTGTTTATTTTTTTCATTTGGTAGTTAAAGCACATAATATATAAATTTTATTAAAAAAAAAATTAGAAAGGAATTTTAATATCAAAAAGACTAGTTAGATTATTCATATGGATGAATGAAGATAAATGATAAAAATTTCTATTTCTATTAGCCAAAAGTCATGTCCAATGGACTTCAAGGAGGCTATTTGAGGTCTTATTTAAGGTTAGGGTTTTTTTTTATTTTATTTTTTAGATCATTTGAATATTATAAGTTAGAATCAACAAGTTTAGTTTTTTGTCTATGGTTTTGATGTAATAATTAAGTCATTTAGAGTAATTGTGAAGGAGATATATGTGCTCAAAGTCAAGGTATTAATTTTGTACCTACTATTACTCTTTGCAGCATAACATATGTATATAAAAAGTAATAAAGGATTAATAAGTGGAATTGGAGAGAGTATTTTGTTAGCTACACTTAATATGTATAGTTTAATGAATTTTAAGTGGTAATAAAGGAGATATTGAGAGTTGAAATTAGTGCTTTTAATCTAAAGGTAGTAAGTTGACTCACTTAAATAGTGGTTGTGTTTTAAACTATATCTTAAGCAATTTGACAAGTTTTTTGCTTAAATTTTTTTAAAAGTATATATTTTCATGTTGCAATGCAATATACAAATTTTTGTGGTATTAGAATTTTGGATTTTTGAGATATAAAAAAGAATAGTGCTAGGATGTCTATAAGCTAGGATTTTAAGCATCTACTAGGATTTTTGAGATATCAAATGGTTAAAAGTAAATCTACAAATAATTTTTCTTGTAATAAAATTCAAAGGTACAAACTACGCTTTTGAAAAATTTGACAAAAACAAAACAACTAGATCAAGATATATGTGATTCTAAAGTTTAGAAAGAAAACAATCATGTATAGGTGAATAAGGTATTGAAGGATTTTATTACAATTTAAGAATTTTGTGCAAATTAAAGGGATTTTTTAGAAGTGAAAACTTTATTGAGGTGAAAAGATAGATATATAGAGTTATAATAATATTTTTGATATAAAGATGAATTCTTTAAAAAAATTATGGATTTATAAAAGGTAGTATATGAGAAGTATAAGAAATCTACTAGATTATTCATAGATCTAACAAAGTTAGACAAATGGGAGGATATAGATTCCAAGGCATTATCTGTACTTTGTCTTTATCTTTCAAGCACAAAATTTATGATTACAAGCAAGGCTAAAAGTATAGAAGCCACATGAAAACATCTCAAAGTAATATATAAGGTGAAAAACACTTCAAAACTATTATACTTGATTTGCGAATTTTAGGCTGTACAAATGAGTGAAGGTGATAGCATAGTTACATATGTAAGCAAGCTACAAGTGATGGCTAAGCAACTTGTATCAATTAGCGAGAAAATTTCAGATACACACTTTGTCATGGCATTGTTGGAGAGTCTTAAGGAATCATTTAGTATGCTTTTAGTATCATGGAGAAGTCACATCCCAACTAAATTGATATTACAAATGGTCATAGTTTAGCTATTACAATAAAAATGTAAGATCTATCTTAGAGGTGGCATTGACAATAAGCAACAAATTCAAGATACAATCTCATTTTCATAATTATGTAAGTAGTTTTTATGATTATATGAAGGATATTAAATGTAGATATTGTGACAAAAAAGGTGACTATGAGAGAGAGTGTCGGACTAAAGAAAACAATAGAATGTCAAAGAAATTAAAGAAGATTTTTTTAATTTAACAAGAAAATATGGCAAATAAAAAGGATTAGAAAGATGAATCTATATTTTTAGTAGTATTGCTTGTTACTATGAATAATAAAGAGTGGTATATCAATTTGAGTACTTTTCAATATATGATAGAAAATCAAAGTTGGTTCTTGAGCTATAGTAACCTACCACTTGGTCCTAAGATTTATCTAAGAGATGATATTGAACTTGCCATCAAAAAGAAGGATAAGATTTCTTTTCAACCTTCAAACAAGGTTTGAAAAGATGTACATAATATCTTGTATGTTAAAGGAGTGGCCAAGAATTTTGTGTCAGTTGGCAAAATGACAGATCAAGGTTATAAAGTCAATTTCAAAGGAAACATTTTTCTTATGAAATATAACAATATTATCATCAAGGGTATTAGATTTGAAAGATTGTCTAAGCTATTGGGATCTTCAAATACAAAGAAGATTTCACTTATTTTTTAGATGAGACAAACCATAAACAAAGAAGATCTTATAGAAGGATAAAATATTGTCACTTTTATTGATGATTTTTTGAAATTTTTTTTTGTGTATTTTATAAAACAAAAGCCGGAAGCCTTGGAAAAATTTAAGATTTTCAAGATTTTAGTTGAAAAACAAACAAATGTGGAGATTCAAAAATTACATAATAATAATGGTGGTGTTTTTTCTTTCACAACTATAGTACAATCTCAATTAAGAACATATATTGTTGTGTTGATGGCTTCTATCTAAAATGCATTAGAAAATTATTTATGCTACAACATATACCTTTCACTCTCAAATAATATTCAATTCTTATGTTCTGCAATTCCATTTTATTGAGGTGTATAAGATGTAGATAATTTTTATTTAATACCATGTTTCTTATAAAATTATTTTAAAATATATATATATATATATATATTATGTTAAGTTTGTTGAGTGTAAGGTCATTAAGCAAATGGAAAGGATTTTAGAAGTTTTTAATAATAAAAATTTAAAAACAATGGTTAAGATTAAGTCTATGAACTTTATATTTAATTTTAAGAATAAAAATGAAGATGTAGTGGAAAATTTAGACAGTGATCAAAATCAAAAATATTCTATTATTGAATCTTTATTTTTAATAAAATACATTCAATTGTAGGCTTATATATTTGGACATCAAGAAGATGTTACAACTACACCTCTAATTTTTCCTCTCCCTCTATCTTTACTTATGTTAATTCATTCATGAGCACATGAATTGGCAAAATAATAAGTCATTAATGAATCAACATTGACTTGGATGCCTTCGAAGTCATTTATATCTTTGATGTGCATAGTACATGATTTTTACATAAGCATTGAAGCACCAATTACTTTCATTGAAGTTATAAAAAAGGGTGATACTTATAAGTAAAAAGAACAATAGATTTAGAATTTTAAAGTCTTATTAGCAATAAGACATGGATTTTGATATATCTATCAATAGATACAAAATCTATTAGATGTAAGTGGATTTTAAAAATTAAATATAATAGAAATGGTTCAATAGAATACTACAAGATAAGACTTTTTGTTAAAGGTTGTGCACAAAAAGAAGATATTCACTATAATGAGACTTTTTCTCTAATAAGAAAAATGACTTCAATTCATACACTTTTAGGACTTATTGCAATTGAAGATTTGAAAGTTCATCAAATGAATGTGAAGACAACATTTTTGAATGGAGATCTTGAAGAAGAGATATACATGGAGTAATATAAAGATTACATCTCAAAAGGCAAAGAGTCTTTGGTATGTAAGCTTTCTAAAACTCTACATAGACTCAAGTAATTGTTAAGGACATGGTATAAGAAAATAGATGAGTATTTTGCCTCATAAATTTATAGGCTCAAATTCATGAGGAAGTTGAAGCAATGAAGGATTTTTTGTATCAAGATACAATTGACAACATAATTTATCAATGATAGGTACTTGAGCTAATATTACATATGTACTAGGAATTGTAAGTTAATACATAGTAAATCCTAGCCCACAATATTAGATAGCCATTAAGCAAGTTTTTCAATATCTGAAAGACACATTAAATCATGTGTTATAATGTGGTGGAAGCTCTTCAAATTTGTAAGTGGTTGGTTATTATAATACAAATTATACATAAAATATTGACACTTAGCATTCAACTACTAGGTATTCATTTTTGTTGGTTGGTAGTGCTATCAATTGGAATAGGAAGAAGCAACCAACAATTCCACTATCTATTATTGAAATAGAGTATATGGTAGCTTTTCATGCTAACAAAAGAAGCAATTTGCCTTTATAATTTATTCAAAGATATTGAATTTTTACCAAATAATTCTATGATTGTTTTTAATAATAATAATCAAAGTTATATATTTTTTTAAAGAAATCTTACATTCTATACTCACACTAAGCATGTTGAAATTCAACATCTAAATATGGTTGCAGATATTTTGATCAAAGATCTAACTCATGAAAAATATTATAAAGTCAAAAAGATGATGGAAATTATCAATTTGGATTAGTCTAATATGTCATTAAGTGGAAGTGTTAAAAGAGTATTTAGATACATACATAACTCCTATTGGACATTGTGTCTTAGGCTAATATGTGAATAGTTGACACCAAGTCACTACCAAGTTACCATAGGTTGATAATTTGTAGTTGCCATAAGTTGGTGGTACTACTATATAGTCATAAATGGCCTAACAAGATAATTATTCTTAAATCAAATGGACCTTGGTGGTAAGCTAGTTGTTAGTATGTTTGCACTAGAAAGTCCTTGTCATTAGACTATGAACTTGTGCTATAAGAACCCAAAGTGAATTCTCATTTTATGTGGTTATTTATCTTGAATCCTCTTTGCTTAGGTGGTGAGTTCATTTGTATTTGCATCTTTAAGCTTCTATCTTAGCAATGTACTTCTTCATATTTTTTCACAAGATTGTTAAAAAAATAATTATTTTGATTTTAAAAAAATAATAATCTTTTTATATTAAATTAATAACTATAATAAAGTATTTTTTTAGGATTATATGTAATAGATATATGAATTTTTATGAACAAAATTTTATTTTGAAGTAATAGAATATATGATATCTATTTTTATTGATATATTTTGTCAGCTTTTAAAAACTCCATTATCAAAATATATGTTTAATTCCTTTTAGATCTTAAAGTGTGTACTTTTTAAAATTTTAAATCACAGTTTTTAAATATTCATGGATTCAATGGATAATTTGCTTGTGAATTTCTGAAGTTTATGTTTATTTCCTTATGCAAATGATGTTGACATGTATCCAATCAATCTAGTCAATCAATATCTAATAGTTGTATAAAGAGATAGAATTGGATATCAAGGCTTGATAACATGTTGACTCAAAACCAAATGGATACATATGTGAAACAAAAAAAAATTTATTGCCAAATTTTAATTGGATGTTGATTTAGTTCAATGATTGGTGCATAGTATACCATATTAACCACACATGCTGTGCAAAAATTCTTTTTACACACTTTCATACAGAAGAGAGCAAAATTGACAAAATTGACAAAATTTGACTCATGACTTTTAATAAATCAGCACTCTAATACCACAATATAAACCACCTGTTCAAAAAATAAATAAAATATAAAATATAAATCAAATCATCTTCTATTCATTTATTTGTAAGTGTAGGTTGACACCAACAATACATAAACAAACCCCCGTCCTATATTTTACTGCACCACCACTTTCACCACACAAACTCTTTCAAATCCCTAACCCTAATGCCAACTTTTTCTTTTTTATTGGACCTATTGCCGGTTGCCGGGTTTGGGTACCTCAGAATGAGCTACGACACAGGGTGATCCTTCTACCCACAGGCTTGGGTGCCCCTACTCTAAACCCTTTGAGCGTTAAAGTGGTAATAGGGATCGAAGCGGTACCACATCTTTATCCGCGCTCCTCCACTCTTCACCATGTGAAATGTAGAATGCCTGGGTGCGGTTATAAGGCACAGGATTACAGGATCCCACCTCCCTCTTGATTGGATTGAGAGCGACATCGCTTCCTTTTCTTTTACACGGGGAAAGGGGAGTTGGAACCCGCTTTTACCTGAGCATGCCCATTTCTGTGCTGTCGCCTTGACGACCTCAAGTGTTCCAGGTGTGATGACCGCCCTTGGTTTAAGCGGTAGCCCTATATGGTACAAGTAGAGCAAAGAAATAGAAATAAAAATTACAAAAGTAGGAAAGGATAAAAATAAAATTTCTTGTTCTAATCAAACTTGGTGACCACATTTTAAAAGAGCTTTCTGAAAAATAATAATTTAACAACAAATGTTGATTATATTAACTTATAAACAACAGTAGTTTAAGTTAGGGCTTTTAATACTAAATGTTATTCTTTATTACTTCTGAAATACCAAGATTTTAATTTTAGTTCCTACAATATTTGGTATGTACATGGATATATGAAACTAGTTTTAAAAAACCGCTGAACATTCTGTTTATAAATTATTATTGTTTATAAGAATGATTCATAGAAAGGAAAGAAAATATTTTGCCATTAATCAAAATATTATAAGTTTAGAATTATTATCATTTAATATATTTTAGTACGTTGATTGATGATATAAAAAACTAGTATTCTACACTACATATATATATATATATATATATATATGCACAAGCATATATAAATTTTATATATGTATTAAGTTATATCATTGAATTATTTTAAAAGACAGAAAAGAAAATATCCATGTAGATGGTAGCTGTTTATATTTAAATGTCTCATATTTCTCCTTTGAAAGTAGAAGAGTAAAAACAATGATGACTTTGACTTCAAGTAATTAAAATATTTCATAATATTTTGAATTTTGAAATTTTTTACAATATACTAATTTTTTAAATTAAAAAATATTTTTAATAGCTTATAAGTATAAAATGTTCTTATATCAATTAATTTTTTGTTAACTCGATTTATTTATTTATTTATTTAATGCAAGATGTATTCATTTTTTAAAACTAGATAAAAAAATCAAAAATTTAAAAATAAATAAAAAATAAATTATGCAGCACATGTTTTAAAAAACACGCAAAACAATTGCTGTATATATCATGAAAACTTATATGTTTGTTTATTCTATTTATCATTTTAGTAATATTGACAATAAAATCAAATTTAAGTGATTGTGTCAGAACGTTCATATATATATATATATATATATATATATATAAAACAGGCAACGATTATTATAATTATTGCCACTTTCATTGTCCAATGTCATAGTAATGTTGTAATATCACATCACCAAGTTGAATATCCCAAATTTCTTACTCATGAATTACACAATCGAACTGAACGTACACAACATTTAAATCTTAAATGTAATTGCTTAGGTGATAAGCAAAGTCATGAACGTTACTTTTCCTTGTTGCAAAAACTTATGTATATACGTCTTATATATATTACGTCTTTTATGTATATATATATATATATATACACACACACATGCTGTTCAATCTTTCCTGTTGCCATACTGTTAGGAACTTCGTATCTTTATGGACTGTAAATGTTGCAATTGTTGATTCTAAACACTGGTGGCGATTTATTCCAAGAACTCATCGCACTTCGTATAGCAAAGTGTGTTAAAAAGAAGACTCTGATCTCTAATGAAATTTAGTGAACAGAAATGAAGTCCTGTAGCAAACTGAGCAACGATCTCGTGTTCGGAGCAAGTTGTAGAGTTCGGCGATGTCTCGATGCTAGACAATGGAAGCTGATCAGGCCCCCTTGAGCCTCTCAGATTGCCCACGGCGTTCGGGGTAGCGTCGACGCTGGACCCATGAACGACATGGAGCTGGATCGAACCGCGTCCAATAGCTGATCGGAATCGTCGGCGATCTAGTGACTGACTGAAGAAAATAATCCGTCCGCCGGAACGCTTATTTGTGCTTGTCGATGTTGTGTGTGTGCAATGGAGAAACCGCTTCATTTAATCGCAGTCTGTGGGATGAGATCATTGCGCAACTGAAGATCGAGCGCATCGACCAGGTGAGGGTCTTCCAATCAGTCCATTTCAAGTATCAGCGCGTCCTTCACTTGCGTCAAGATGATATTCCGGACGCTAGAAACTTGAATTGTTGGAAGGCAGTGGTTCGTCGGATCCTTCCGCGACTGGCGCGTCAACCCGGCACAGAAACGAGGACCCTCTAGTTGTTTCGGATAATCAAAGGCTATCAGGGGATATCACCCAATCCCCTACTTTCAGTGATGCGGATTCCGGGTGATCGATACCGATGACTGGCAGGTTGAATTCACCAATCAGTGATATACACTTCAGAATGGAATCGTAGATCTCGACTTCCAATACCTTGCCGATCTTCACGCTCTGTTTCATAGGAATTGGATCTAGCCTCTAGGCTTATGACGACAGTGCAGAAGGATCCATCGACTAAGATGACTATTTCAAAGTTTCGTCAGCAGTGCACCCTCAGTTCTGCATCGAACTACTGACGCCTCCCCTGGTGTTACTTTTCTTCCATCAAACATCACAATCTAGATTCTCAATCACAGCATCTCGCTCCACTAATGTTCACGGAATTGTTTTAGCAGTCGCCGAAGATACCACTAGGAATCTCAACGCCCCGGACCTTAACTCCATCCTCGCCTCGTTACTTCACGGATCCCAACAAATTTTTAACTTTATCTTATCTCCCAATCACCAACTTCATCAAATATTTCGCACACACCCACCGTATTCCGCAACCACTTTAAGAGCGTAACAACGCAAGTGACAACTCAAAACTGACATTGTTTCTGATACCGGATGCGGAATGCGCCGCGATCATGTCGTCATGACCAGCATCGATCGTTCCATGCCGTTCAATTCGATCGTCGTCGCAAGATCCGTGGACGAGACTCTGCAATCAGAAGGTATACTTCTCTGACGAGAAGTAGCAGGCGGCCCTGTTCACACTTGAGGGTGTATAGGGATATTTCCCGTCCTCGATGCATGTGCGAATCATGGATTCACACTAACGATCCAACCAGGATATATTGCAACTGGGAACAAGTCAAGCTGGTGTGAAATGGTGACTGATGTGTAACTGCTCGAATGGTCATTAAAGGATGCCTTAACGGCAGCAGTCGTCCAACAATGTATATATTTTTTCATTCATAATAAAAGTAAATGCATAAGTTTATGGGAGAGCCTGACAAACTTCATTACTTTTTAGATTAAGTGGTTGAAGCATATATTTTTAATGTGTACATGTATTTTCGTTTCTTGAACACACGTTTAGCTCTAAACAATCAATTAACATATAAAAATATGAATTCATTTAGAATACCAATGCAAATAGTGATACACATTCTAAACTTACCATAGTACGGGATTGTGAACCTTAATGTAGTTAATTCAATCCAAGGTCGTGATAATGTGGGTTCTTTTCAATTGCACCTTAAAGTCGATATTCGATATTTTTCATTGTGTGTGTAAAATATTAATATGCTAATTTGTTTCACCAAAATTAATCTTCAACATCCTTTTGCTTTGCTCTTTCTTTCTCTTTAGCTTCTACTCCCTCCAAAGTGTGTGGACTAGCATTCAATAGTGCTTTTGTGGTCCCAATTAGCCCCAAATTGCCGTTGCTTTTCTTTTTCTCCTGGGGGTGGGGGAATCGGAAAGATCTTTATCTTCAGCATTTGCTTTTAGCTGGGAAGTGAGCCATTCCCAGGCTGACCAATTTTCACTGGGCACGAAGCTACCTTTCTCCTTCTTTCGGGGTCTCGAGGTCCCAATCCAGATATCATGAACTATCATCTAGCCCAATTATAGCATCTAGAGTATTCTTGCAGAAGGCTCTAGGTGGAAAATAGGTTCGAAGCCTAGCTTTCCTTGATATTAACCAAAATGAATGAACGTGTGGAAGATGATGGATGAGACATTGGATAAACAATTGGTTCAGTTATTAGATGAATCAATGGATGATACCCCGAGCTTTGTAAGTCCAGTAATTTTAATAAATGTCATTGAACATGATTTACCAAAGTAAATGAATGTTCATGGATTGATGTAGATATGAAAAGATTTTCCCATTATCTCACAAATGTTGAGGTACTGTTTCTTAATAAACTCAAATTCTACATTATTCTTTTTCCTTTATTTGATTTGTTTTTATTTATTTATTTTTCAAGGGGAACATTCTAGATTTTCACGAATGGACATCAACGCTAATATTTGAATGAACTGAGGTACAAGCTGATTGGAAAGTGATAATTGAAAAATTTGTAAACTAAGTAAAATAGAAACACACATGGAACTATCTTAACTCAAAGCAGAATCTATGGCCCCACAAATCTATGGGTTGAAATCATTAGAGGTTTGGAGAGAAAAACTCCTCCTACTTTTGAATACAAGGGCAGGCAACAAAATAGTTGTTTACACTTCAAAGATTATAAATGTATATATATGTATTAAATGATTTTTTTATTGATCTTTAAATGGGAAAAAACAAACAAGCATTACAGTGTAGTTTTGTCATATTTTGAATCATTTTACATTGCAAAAACTATATAAATTATGTTGATTTTTATGATTGATTACTTTATTTATCACTTACTGTTAAAAATATATGGTTTGATTGTGATAATTATTTTCAATAAAAATATTTTATACTACAGTAATTTCATCCCTAAAAAGAGGAGTAGAAGCAAAAGGTTTTGCCCATTACTATAAACAGCTTTTTAATACATGTGGACAATAGATTGATAGCCCTTTGCCCTAAAAGCACAAATTTAAGACCACTTAGGAGATTACCTTAAAAGGACCATGATAAGCCGATTAAAGCAACCTTCATTATAAGCGGAATCCTTGACTGCCAGATCTTGTCTTGTTCTTATTCTGCAACATTAGCCGGTGACTTGCATTAAAATCTGATAAAAAGAAAACCTCTTTCTTATAATTCCATTCGAACATTCAATTCGTGGAGAAGTGTGCTGACTTTGAATACCTCCTCGGGTAACTGGTCAATCAGTTTGCAAAATGACTTAGGGATTGACCCTGCTAAGATGATAAAAGACAATCCAATTATACAACTTCATTGAACAGTAATTTGGACATCGTGATAGCCAACTTCTGCACACCTTTTGACAGGGTTAATGAACAATAAAGCCAAGGATTAGAATGTTTCAAAAAGGTTTCCAATTATAACCATATTTCCATTGCAGAACAGCAAATCATCACTTAGATCCAAGTGAAATGACAACCTACCATCAGTGTCACAATACCGTAAAGACCAAGTTCCCTCTTCAGAGAAAGGACCGCTGAGATAAAATACACCTTTACTCAAGGTCTGACACAAGCGAACACGATTCTCGAGGTCTCCGAGAAAATGATTGTCCTACAAGAAATCCCTTACTAGTTCAAAGAAGCTGAATGTTTGTGACCGCCAAGAAGCCAAAAACAAACTAACAAACTAACCAACAAACAGGTACAATATACAACGGGAAGTCCGACTGAATACGAAACGACAGCTTGGTGCAATCCAGGACAATCAGTGCTCACGCTACATAGTCTTGTTTCAACGACTGATGAGATTAAACGTTTCGTCACATTTGAAATTCCCAAGTGCACCTTCCCAAACATTGTTGACAATCAAATATAAAAGGAAAAGTCCAACATTAAGTGGGTGTACCTCCTCATGTATACAGAGGATCATTCTAATGAGCATTGTTTCCAAACGTGACACATTGGTGAGATCCCTTACCATCAATGCAAAACATCAATTATAATCTAGTCCAACGAAGGCAGAATACATTGGGAAACAACTCAGACAGCAATAGGTAACACCTGTCAGCAACCTTACAGTATTCTTAGAGCTTGATATTCCCCTACACCAACACTTCTGAATCAACCCATGCTTAGCTTGGAAAGTCAATGCTCACTCTTTAAAAACTCCAATCGACTAACCTCCTTTCTGTGACATATTCCAGCAGCCAACGCAGCTGAAGCCCTATTTTGATAGAAGCTGAAGCCCTGAAAAGGGCTTCAAACAGCCACACCACCGCTAGCAATCACTATGATGGTAACAGTGTCGGATACGAGCTTCACAAGGTTGATGTCGAATCCTTGCCTTTGACCTGTGGCCAGAGATGTGTTACTAGAATTAAGTAGCAAGTCACGACCATCAAAAGACCGAAATAATCCTTAGAGTAGATAGGAATAAATAATCGCCAAGGTTCTGCTTCCATAAACAGCACTAGACTCACACGAACCTTTCACTTTTCACAAACTATTTCCCCCATCTTGAAACAACATATCTAACAATTTACAGACAGCAGAACTCAAACACATTTCCAATGTCAAAAAAATTTGTTAACCACTAAGCCACTGATATGAAGCACTTATTCGAAGATTTATTTCTAGTTCTAAAAGAACTAGGCAACGCACGGTTTCATGTCCATAGCTGTCTCTACTTTTACGAAGGATACGTTTGAATTTATTTGAGCACAAAAAAAGAATGTAGCTTCAGCTTATGCGACTGCATCGACAATCTTAAAACAATTGATTGTGTCAGCAAGAAGCAGAATTGAAGAAGGCGCATGTGCAATCGAAAGACTCAAACTGGCTTTGCATTCCGCACATATTGCCACGCAGACCAATGGAAGTATTAGAAGCAAAATCATTAGTACAGAAGGAGGAATAGAGAAGATCCATCTTGTCAGAATTGATACAGTTCAAAAGAATATTCCCAACACAAAGATTCTGAACTGCTTTAGTCAGCTCATAAGCTCCTGTAAGTCTCCTGTAGCGGGCATCCCAGACCTGCCAGCAGATGACATAGAAACCAATGTGTAGACTGTCATACTAGATCTGCTGGTACAATTTTCAACACGTAAAATAAATTGTAAGACAGGGAAACCACGACATGAAGTACCGTGCACTGATACCAAGCGAACTTCTCTATTTGGGCCTACTTCTTAGACTTCAACAATTTTTTAGGACACTTCCAAAGCATCTTTCACGTACAACCTTACTGGATCTATACTGACAACCACAGCCTGCGAGTGCCACTCACGTCATCCTTGTCATTGACAGTAAGAAGCTAGTAATCAATGACTTAAATAATCATTCATCTCGCGTACAAGCCATTTGTTCTACATTCTCTACGTTACTTCAATCACAAAGAATTTAGGATTGTGGTTGTAGCAAATTTGAACCGTTGGAAAAAAGTATATTACGCTGAAATACCAATTTTTTCTGTTGAGGACACACAAATGATGTTCTTCAACGGTTTACGTGTCACCTACGAGATTCAGTAACAAGCGGTCTACAGTAGACAAAACATTTACTTAAAATCACGGGAGAGCCGAATGTGAACAAAACAAAATGTGTTACTTAGACTATGCAACCCAATGCAAGACATTTGGAATATCTAAAAGACAGTAAACCTGCGGAAGAGCACGGAAAGTGTCTACAAGAAGTACTAGCTCGTCTAATCACTTCACATACGAGAGAGAGAAAATAAATATGAAACGTAAAGCACTGTTGTGAAACATAACAGACCATACCTGGTTTTATAAACATATGGAATCTACTCCAACCTGCTCTTCTCTAACCTGAATAAAGTTGAAATAGGTTCGAAGGATCACCCGTCAACAGCAGTTGCACGTTTGTCAATTCTTCAGTGACTTTCATGATTCTAAATATCAAATGAAATTTTCTTAGCTTTTCTGACATGTGCAGTGGCTTCACATTTATAACGTGGAGCGACGAGTTCATTGAAAGATGTGCACTATAATTGAGAACCAAAACGATTTGTGCTCATTCCTAGAGGCTTTGCAGCCGTCCTCAATGCACATAAAAGTAGTAATGCATGATTCCAAAAGATCAGGTACAGTACCCCTGAGCGGAGACACCCCTCAGCAGCATAAACAGCACCGCATTGGGAAAACATTTCGTTACTTCCAAATCTGAAATACTCAGAAGCCACTTATACGTGTGATTAAGATCCATGAATGCGTGTCACAAAGATGTAGATGGCAATTCAACGTTTAAATGGCAAGATCGAGTAAAGGAAGACATGAAACGAAATGAGAGGGAACTCTAGGAACGCTATGACTGGGTATCAGATACAATCGACAGCGTGATGCAAGCTAAATGAACTGACGATTGAAATTTATCTCTATCTGTGCAGAACATCCTAGCAAATCTCCCCTGCACAACCCATTGAGAAATACTCTAACCTTCTCACGGTTATGAGCTACTCTCGGTTGAACTGCAAGTTTATCTCTTCACAATCCTTAACATTCGTTTATTTTCCTGACAAAAAAGTTCAAAAAGAAAGCAGAAAAGCACAAGCTGGAAATGTCAATCTTCTCCACCAATGTGTCAAAAAAACGTCTTTAGTAAAGTAGCCAAGTACTCACATAACGAACCTGCCATTAGGATCAGTGAAGTCGAAGATTCCGCCACCCACTATAAGATGCACAAAGACTTGCTCTGAAGTTTGCTGAAAAACCTGCACCAGATAAATCTATCAAATGCCTAATAAATCCATCAACCTCAGATATAGTCGAGAACACCAGTAAACGAAGAGACTAAATATAGGTACCTCCAGCATCGGCATGTTACCTTATGAAAAATCTTGAAAACTGGTAATATTCAGAAAGGTAACTTACCAAAACTAAAAATGAAAATCCCAAGCATCAAGGGGGTATCGGTTCAGACAATCACTGAAATTACCTAAACCTTAATGATCACTTCTGAAATACCGTGCAAATTGCTACGATATCATAGAGTAATGATTCTCCCATGATTTTCGAAACGTGGCAGAATCATAACTTTCTTAGAAAACCTAAGGAAATCTGCAGTCATTTTCCAACCACTGCCTCAAATAACAATGTTGACGGTTATAGAAGACAGCGTAAGTCCTTTGCTCCATTTTACCTGGTAGATAAACTAGGTACTCCCCAGAACCTCAGGAAAAAAAAAATTAAACAGCACCATGAACAGCACTAGCTGCTGCAGCGATTTGATCTTATAGCAAGAAGTTGAAGACTCGATAATAGAGGAAGACAACTTCCTGAAAAGTGGAAAAGAACCAAGGTCGCTCTCCTAGCTGTGGTCGAACAAGAGCTATAATCCTAAACTAGTACCAAGAAACGGCCAACGTACACGTGTATGCTACAAGCACAACCGCCATCCAGTCGAATACATTGCTAACAACCAAACTGCAGACGAAGTGCAATACCAACCGCATGAAGTACCTAGTTGAGACTCAAATAGAACCTAATTGAAATGTTTCCTAATCCTGAGATAAGCTTTAGAGCACTGACAACATGTACTCATATACGTACTGTTTAAGGTGAGATATTGTCAATATACAAACGAACCACTCAACTCAGAAATTAAAACGGAGCCAGTGTAGTCGATTTAAGAAATTATTAAGTTGACATTCAACCTGTCGCTTTCAGAACCACCATGGCAGATTTAAAGGAACCAGAACCCGGAAAAATGAACCAATTCGCTTGGTTTATGTCGTGAGGTTCATTAATCTGAAAAGCTACATTAATCTAATGTTATTGCGAGAGTTGAACCTAAGGTAATAGTTTCATGAATTCAGATATTTTTCAGTTAATATCCATCTGCAAGCCTCTCTACAGCTAAATATTTATTGGACGAAGATAATCACCTCATGTGAGTTGAAGCCAAGAAGCTGGATGCCACTACGGAAACAAATATATCAATCAATTAAAAAGAGAGAAAAAAGGAAGCTAAGTATCCCTTCCGAACACTCCAATTGACGCTGGAGTGAGACTTTCCAAGCAATATGTCTAATCGCTGAAGTTCAAGACCCCTGGTTCTGAAATATCAGCAGAAACTGCATCAACATGATGATTTTAACCAAATCCAGAAATGAAGAAAGAGAGAAGATGGCGATTGAAAGCTTCGTCATTTTCGAACCTGGTCACATCCAGCACAAAGTTTCTGACAACCAGCACAGATCAGCGGTTTGAGCTAAAACAAAGCTCAATGGCAGAGAAGAGTCGCGAAAGCAGTCGGAAAGCACCACCAGCGCGCAGGGCTAAGTTAGACTTCGGGAGAGCATGAGGAATGGAGACGGAAGCCAGTTGCGAGGAGAGAGAGAGCACACAGAGCAAAGCAATGGCCATGGCTGCCCAGCGAAAGAGACAGAAGATAGCAAAAACCTGCTAAAAGTGGTAGAAAATGCGCAGACAACGTCGGTGCATTAGCAGTGAGCATGCGAGAGTGGTGAAGAGTAGAGACAATCCACGGCACCGGCAAACGATGCGCCACGACCACGACGAAGCCATCCCAAGCATGGAATTCCCGAAATTTTCACAAGGGACGGAAGCCTCGATCAAACGACCGGCTTAGCGAGTGCGGAGCAGGGAGTGTGAACAGAGCAGGAATGGGGCTTTAAATGGGGCTTCACAGCAAACTGAGATGAACGTTGAAACGAAATATCATCCGGATACCCAGGCGAGATCCTGTCCTTCTCGTCTTACAAACACAACTCGATATCCTGTTGCTGTTACTTTACCAGTCCAATATCTCCTCCATTCAGAAAGAGCGAATGTTAAATAATTCCTGTATAGCATTTTATCTGAGAAAAAATGTCAATATGTACCTCAAATATTCTCGCTTCACAGGTATGTACAGAATGAAGTCGTTCCAATATATTGTGCATTTTCCACAGCCATAGCAGAAGTATTTGTTTGATGCATCCCATGTTCTGAGAGTCAGTATCACCTCATTGCCACCTTCAAATGAAAAAACACACTATTTTTCAATTTTTTTTTTTTTTTTTTTTTTTTTTTTTGTATATTCGTAATGCTTCTTTTTGGTTGTCACTGAATACTACTCTATGGATATTAGTTCATTTATGTCTTGTACTCTTGCACATTTGCAATAAGTTTTCTTTTCAGACATGAATTATTGATAGTTCTATTAAAGCATTGTTTCAACTTCATCAAAACAGCAAGAAATTTTAAATTCCACTGCAGTAGCTTTATGTTAACAAAAACTGAAGCTGTTACCACCAGTGCTTATAGCATGATTATCATAGTGCTCTAGATCATCTTAATAGTACATTGATGTTTATTATGTTGTTGGATAAACAATACAAATGACAATAACTATTCATAAATAGTAAATGAATTTTCTCAAAATATCACCATACATCAAGAACCCACTGTACAAAACATCATGCCCTTAATGCATGAGAGGGTCCAAATATGTATATAATTATTCTGTCTTGACAATACATACTCTATGAATCTCATTGAATGTTGAAGGGATACAACTTCAATTTACATTGAGTTTCAATTTGTTACCAACCTAGAAAAAAACAAAAATGTTATTTTCACCATGTTTAAAACATGATCATACTGAAAAAAAACACGTGTTATCAAACAATGCCTTGTGAATAAGATACTCAGCTTATTGAACTAAATACAAACACACACACACACACACACACACACACACACACACACAATTCAAACAAACAAACCAAAAAACAAAAAAAAAAATTGTAAATACAGAAGATGAATTTAGGCTTAAATGCTTACTTTGATCCAAAAACAACATCATCACAATATCTCAATGGTATCATAACGACTGCCACCTGCTCTACTGTGGTTCAGTATTATGTAGGATGAATTCACTTCAACGAGTAGTGGGTCTAAATACAAAGACACACACACACACACACACACACACACATGATAATTTAAAGACAGAAAAACAAGCCTACAAGCCAAGTAAAGCAACACTAAATTTTTGAAAAACAAAACAAAGAAAAGAAAAAGCAATCAAACAGAACACAAAAACAGCCGCTCAAAATTCACTTGTTTACATAAAATCAAATATTCTAAACCCATCCTAAACACATGTGCACGACATCCTCTACAATTGTAACCAACAAATAATAACGATCATTGCACAAAATCAAAAACAATAAACATCAACTAACTTGATCATTATTCATCTGTAACATTTCTAAAAACTAAAGTTGTAAGCCTTCAGCAAGAGACAATCTTCTAATTCAAAAACAACTGGATCTCCTCTGATAAAATAACTACGATTATTCTGAAACCAACAACATGCACATGGAAGAAGGGACAGCAACAGGGTGTCTCCCCACCCATAAAAGAGAAACCAACAACATGCACATGGAAGAAGAGAGAGCAATAGGGTGTCTCCCTACCCATAGAAGAGAAACCATCAAGTAACTGTAGGCTCAGTTTGTGGGATATTTTGGTACTCCACAACTCCTAGCATGTGTGTACACACCGATTGGATAAAATAGGAAAGAAGAAGAAAAGCTTGGAATATTGACAACCACGATCCGAATGGGATCGAACTACAGCTTTCTTCACAAAGCAAAAGCACCCTGCTTAGAACTCTTTCATGACACACCCTGAGAACCCCACGTCCGCAGTGTTCCCTCTCCGTGAGCAGAAGAGGAAGAATAGGAAGAAGAATGTTCACGACCGTGGGCACCGAGGTTCCCCACAGGGGCGTGGGCATTCCCAGCCTGCAGTGCCGTGTGCCCTTGGATCAGCCCAGGCCGTGATCGGCGGTCGGCATTGTGCGCTGCACCGGCAGCATCGGATGGCTGGGGTTCGAGGAGCATGCAAAGCCTGGGCTTAGGGCTCAGCTGTCCGCTTGCCACCTTCGCATGAGGGGGAGCGGTTGGGCCATGCAGCCGCCTCAGTTGCCGCTGATCGACGCCGAGTGCCGCTGTCCCGCCTAAACCTGGAGATATAAGTACGCCGATAACCCTAGACGCGGCTGTCGGAGTCTGTGTTTCTGCTTTAGCGTGGCAGAGGTTCAGGATTTTCTCATAAGAGCACCGCGCGTAATTCATCATCTGCACTCTTTTCGTCTCATTTTCGATACTGAGATATCTCTCTACCTCGTCGTGCCCACTACCCCCTCCGTCGCAATGGCGAACTCCGAGGTCACCTTCATCATGATCAAGCCCGACGGCGTTCAACGCGGCCTTGTACGTGACCTCCGCCGTGCTGGTTCCGTCGGCGTGGATGTTTCGTGCTTCATTGAGGGTCGCAAGTTTGGTTTATGTTTCTTCGGTTGCAATCTAGAGTGTTTTCGCTGAGGTCATTTGTTTGTGATGCGCAGATTGGAGACATCATCTGCAGGTTCGAGAAGAAGGGTTTCTTTCTCAAAGGTACTGATGAGTGCCCTGCCCCCGCTGTTCGTTTCTCTGTGACGCGGGTTCCTAGCGTAGAGTCCGCCGGGGATGCGATAGTGTTGTGCAGAGATGTGTACAATGCGCATTTGCGTAGTTGGAGAGCAGGGGACCCTGTGCGCGGTGGAGGGGGTTGATGAGAAGTTTGAAATACCACTGAAATATAATGTGGACTACATAACTCGGCTTTCCCTGACCCCTGCGCTGTCACCGGGTGACGAGAGGAGTTTATAGATGCTGCTGGAGGGGAAGTGTGATGGGATTTACTTGGGATTTTACTTAGACGTAGCTTTAGACGACTACAGTGGGATTTGTGTGCAGAGTGAGAAGGTTTTGGACGTGGAGTGAGAGATGTCGCTAGTGCATAGCGGCGGCCCTGAGAGGCGACACGACACGCTGTTTCTAATGACTCGCGTGACGTGTGCCCGTGGTGTGTGCAGCCATGAAGATGGTGCAGGTTGAGCGATCTTTCGCGGAGAAGCACTACGCCGATCTGTCGACGAAGCCGTTTTTCGGGTCCTTGGTGGAGTACATCGTCTCCGGACCTGTGGTCGCCATGGTGTGGCAAGGTAAGGGAGTTGTGGCAACCGGACGTAAGATCATCGGAGCCACGAACCCCGCCGCGTCTGAGCCCGGGACAATCCGTGGAGACTACTGCATCGAAGTTAGCAGGTATGGACACAGTTCCGAGCATGGGCATGAGATTCTGCGACTGGTATCGTGCGTGCGGATTGCTGATTTTTTGTCGAATTACATCGATGTTGTTTCCATTGAGTGAGATGTTTTCGCTCGTGCCAACCCCGAGTTGTCAGCAATGCGGGGGGCGGAGGTAGGATAGTTGACCCAATTTGAGGGCGTGTGCAGGAACATTATCCACGGAAGCGACGCAGTGGAGAGCGCCCAGAAGGAGATTGCCCTGTGGTTCCCCGATGGCATCATCGACTGGCGCAGCGCCAACCACTCCTGGATCTACGAGAATTAGGTAGTGCAAATTTATAAGTTTTGGGAATAGCAGTAGGTCACGATTTCACCAAATGTAGTTGGCACGCGATTTCGCCTGCAATCAGAATTTAGTGTGTATTCTAGTGAATAGTACTGGCCATGCATTTGTCCAGGGTAATTTCAATCTCAAGTTTGTCTTTATGATACTGCATTTGCAGGTATGTGAATGTGCTGCTTCGGTACATGATGAAAGATGGGTATTGTTTCTGTTCTGTGTTTGGAAACTACTCTCTTTTTTGCCGTAGAAACGCAGCAGGCGGTGAAGTGAAGTATATTTTTCTTTCTACTACCCATCTTTTTGCCACCTATCAATCGGTGCACCATTTTTCTTTTTTGCCATGTTGAAACTATTACATAGTCGCAGCCAATGAATAACTGATGCTGTGCGTTTAGTTTCTGCAATGGTCAATTTCACATCAATATGCAAGCCTGTCTAGTTGATATGTTTACAAGCCACCTGTCGTAACAGGCAGCCATCGAAGGAAGCTGATCACTTGTCAATACAATCATTGTGAAATCTACAACTATTATCGAGCGCGTTCAAATCTGATTACTTGTCGCCGACACTTTTTACTCATTTGGATATCAACCGAAGTATCTGCCCAGATGAAAATGTCTAACTGCAACATTCAATCTATCATGGTTGTCGAACTAGCAATTTTTTAACACTCTTCCATGTACGGTCATTATTCTTTAAAAAAATCTTTTCTCGCCTCATCGGGTAAAATGTGCCACTTGAACGAAAGATCTGATTGTCACCTTCATCATAACCTAACAATAGCGAATTTGGATACATCTACAAGAAAAATGGTGCACCGATTGATAGGTGGCAAAAAGATGGGTAGTAGAAAGAAAAATATACTTCACTTCACCGCCTGCTGCGTTTCTACGGCAAAAAAGAGAGTAGTTTCCAAACACAGAACAGAAACAATACCCATCTTTCATCATGTACCGAAGCAGCACATTCACATACCTGCAAATGCAGTATCATAAAGACAAACTTGAGATTGAAATTACCCTGGACAAATGCATGGCCAGTACTATTCACTAGAATACACACTAAATTCTGATTGCAGGCGAAATCGCGTGCCAACTACATTTGGTGAAATCGTGACCTACTGCTATTCCCAAAACTTATAAATTTGCACTACCTAATTCTCGTAGATCCAGGAGTGGTTGGCGCTGCGCCAGTCGATGATGCCATCGGGGAACCACAGGGCAATCTCCTTCTGGGCGCTCTCCACTGCGTCGCTTCCGTGGATAATGTTCCTGCACACGCCCTCAAATTGGGTCAACTATCCTACCTCCGCCCCCCGCATTGCTGACAACTCGGGGTTGGCACGAGCGAAAACATCTCACTCAATGGAAACAACATCGATGTAATTCGACAAAAAATCAGCAATCCGCACGCACGATACCAGTCGCAGAATCTCATGCCCATGCTCGGAACTGTGTCCATACCTGCTAACTTCGATGCAGTAGTCTCCACGGATTGTCCCGGGCTCAGACGCGGCGGGGTTCGTGGCTCCGATGATCTTACGTCCGGTTGCCACAACTCCCTTACCTTGCCACACCATGGCGACCACAGGTCCGGAGACGATGTACTCCACCAAGGACCCGAAAAACGGCTTCGTCGACAGATCGGCGTAGTGCTTCTCCGCGAAAGATCGCTCAACCTGCACCATCTTCATGGCTGCACACACCACGGGCACACGTCACGCGAGTCATTAGAAACAGCGTGTCGTGTCGCCTCTCAGGGCCGCCGCTATGCACTAGCGACATCTCTCACTCCACGTCCAAAACCTTCTCACTCTGCACACAAATCCCACTGTAGTCGTCTAAAGCTACGTCTAAGTAAAATCCCAAGTAAATCCCATCACACTTCCCCTCCAGCAGCATCTATAAACTCCTCTCGTCACCCGGTGACAGCGCAGGGGTCAGGGAAAGCCGAGTTATGTAGTCCACATTATATTTCAGTGGTATTTCAAACTTCTCATCAACCCCCTCCACCGCGCACAGGGTCCCCTGCTCTCCAACTACGCAAATGCGCATTGTACACATCTCTGCACAACACTATCGCATCCCCGGCGGACTCTACGCTAGGAACCCGCGTCACAGAGAAACGAACAGCGGGGGCAGGGCACTCATCAGTACCTTTGAGAAAGAAACCCTTCTTCTCGAACCTGCAGATGATGTCTCCAATCTGCGCATCACAAACAAATGACCTCAGCGAAAACACTCTAGATTGCAACCGAAGAAACATAAACCAAACTTGCGACCCTCAATGAAGCACGAAACATCCACGCCGACGGAACCAGCACGGCGGAGGTCACGTACAAGGCCGCGTTGAACGCCGTCGGGCTTGATCATGATGAAGGTGACCTCGGAGTTCGCCATTGCGACGGAGGGGGTAGTGGGCACGACGAGGTAGAGAGATATCTCAGTATCGAAAATGAGACGAAAAGAGTGCAGATGATGAATTACGCGCGGTGCTCTTATGAGAAAATCCTGAACCTCTGCCACGCTAAAGCAGAAACACAGACTCCGACAGCCGCGTCTAGGGTTATCGGCGTACTTATATCTCCAGGTTTAGGCGGGACAGCGGCACTCGGCGTCGATCAGCGGCAACTGAGGCGGCTGCATGGCCCAACCGCTCCCCCTCATGCGAAGGTGGCAAGCGGACAGCTGAGCCCTAAGCCCAGGCTTTGCATGCTCCTCGAACCCCAGCCATCCGATGCTGCCGGTGCAGCGCACAATGCCGACCGCCGATCACGGCCTGGGCTGATCCAAGGGCACACGGCACTGCAGGCTGGGAATGCCCACGCCCCTGTGGGGAACCTCGGTGCCCACGGTCGTGAACATTCTTCTTCCTATTCTTCCTCTTCTGCTCACGGAGAGGGAACACTGCGGACGTGGGGTTCTCAGGGTGTGTCATGAAAGAGTTCTAAGCAGGGTGCTTTTGCTTTGTGAAGAAAGCTGTAGTTCGATCCCATTCGGATCGTGGTTGTCAATATTCCAAGCTTTTCTTCTTCTTTCCTATTTTATCCAATCGGTGTGTACACACATGCTAGGAGTTGTGGAGTACCAAAATATCCCACAAACTGAGCCTACAGTTACTTGATGGTTTCTCTTCTATGGGTAGGGAGACACCCTATTGCTCTCTCTTCTTCCATGTGCATGTTGTTGGTTTCTCTTTTATGGGTGGGGAGACACCCTGTTGCTGTCCCTTCTTCCATGTGCATGTTGTTGGTTTACATGTATTTATGTGAATTTCAACATTTTGTCTTTTAACATTAGTTTATCACTTCATTTTTATTCTTTTTTTAGTTATATTAGTATTATAAATAGAAATATGAACTATTTGGTGTATAATATTTGTATATAATTTGGTGTATATATTTGTATATCTATGAACTATATATATAGACAGATAAATGATCACATTTTAAACAATGTATGTAGGTTTTTGTGTATTTTCATTGTTTAGAACCATCTAAGAATATGATTCCATAACAAATCTTCTGTGCATGGGCTTATGTTTTTTGTTTCATGCTAACAACAGTTTCACTTTGTATGAATTGTTTATTTAAATAATTTTTCATTAAGTCCTCAAAATATTTATTATAAAGAAAATTTGATTTTTTGTTTTGACAATTGAAAACTTCTGTAATGATTTATTATTTATGTTGTATTAAAAATAAAATGAGCTTGTTTGAAATTAGAAACTATAAATATACAAAATGTATAAGATTCAATTAGAAATTATAAATGTATAAAAGTTTGTAAAAAATATATAAAGTTTTGAAATAATTATAGTTCTATTAAATGTAGATGCAAATAATAATTTGTATTAAATTTTATTTTATTCAAAAACGTACTGAAGAGCTAAGATTATTTATTAGATCTATAAAAAAATTATTAAAATTGTAGATTCTTTTTAAAATAGTGTCATAATCTAAGAGGCACTTCTAATTAAGTTATAATCTATACTAATAATAAGAATCTTAAGTATTTTCTTTCAATAGGTATCTTGAGTTATTATCAAATATATTAGAATATATCTTTGTTGTAATATATATATATATATATATATATATATATTTAATATTATATACTATTTTAAAAAAATAAAAATTTATAGTATGTCCTATTTAAACTTTGTTATCATGTAGCAAAAGAAGAAGATGGTACATATGATCAATTACAATTTGTTCTTTTAAAATCAAAGCAATTGCATTATTGAACTAAATATTTAATAATTCTAAATGATTTACTTTCTAAAGATAATTTTTTTTTAAGTATATCAATACATCTAGGTTTAGGATTTATTGTATAGTATTAAATACTACTAGATTATTATAACCTTTGATTGTTATTTCTATTGATAGGATTTTATAAGCAATATCTTTTAAAGATAAAAATTGTTTATCTATGACTTATCTATGTATAAGTTTGGATTTTTGTACCAATAATATCTTATGACACTTAACAAAATATTTATTAAAAAAATAAGTAGATGCATTGGAATCTAACAAGACAAAGGTAGAAACAATAGGATTTTAAATCCTAAAAAAATTTGTATTAAAAAACAAGTAAAAGATTTAATATATATAATAGAGCCTTTATAAGATGATGTTATACAAGAATCTAGTTGTATAGTTTGTAATATTATTGGACAAACTTATTTTTTGATAAATTATCTTTTTTTAGAATTTTATTTTTTATTTTGTGATTTTGTTGCTTTTCAAGACAATATTGAGCAATATGTTTTGATTTTATACAATATAGGCACAATTCTTCTTATTGTTGTTGAATTTTTTCTTATGTTTTAAAAGATTTAAATCTTATAGCATCAATCTCTATGGCTTTTCTATATGATTGTATATCTTGATTACTACCAGTATTCACAACAAAAGTATAGAAGTATTGAGGTGCTAATATATAATCTTTTGATCAAAATTCAAAAAATTAATTGTTGCATATGACAAAAAATTAATAATTTGCTTCAAAGTATAAGGTCATATAAGTTAAATAATAATTTCTTTAAATCATTTTGTAACCTACAATAAATTTGATTATTAAGTGTAGTGTTATCCCATTTAACATCAATTTGCTATTTGTCAAAATTGTAATGCATATGTTAATACAAATTGATATTTTTGTTATAAAAATTAAATTTTATTAATTTTTGTTCAAGTTCCATGATGATTTCTTTAAATAAATTAAAATTTAGTTAAAAATATATCCAAGATATCCAATTTAAGATCTTGTTATTTTAAAAATATTGAAAATAAAAAAAGAGCAAATCGTCTAAGTATCATGGACATAAGATTTATTCCAATAATTATCTAGTTAATATGAATATATAGAAGTAGATAAGAATATATAGAAGTAAATTAATTTGATAATATCTTAGAAAAAAACTTCTTAGAACTTCATAAATGCGATTTTATCTTTATACATGGCTATAGGTGATTGGTAGGATAGAAATTTTGCTAATAAATTAGCCATGTGTTGCACATGTTGGTAGTTTATGAAACAACCTAAGTACATGGTATACATATAAAAAACTTGTCATACAAGTTTGACATGTGTCTTACAAATAGAACACGTGTTAGAAGTCCTATAGAATACCACCACATAGCTCTTAGGTTGATAGTGTATATAGAGATAAGAATAAAGCCTTCTTCACTCTTATCAATGCCTTTCTTGTTTTTAGTCTTGTTTCAAGAATCTCTAGTCTTCTTGTCTTTGGCAATAGCCATTCTAGTTTTAATATTATTCCACTTTTAAGTAATATTTTATTTTTTTGAGTGACATAAGAATGTATTGACATTTTGTTCCTTTATAATTCATATCCTTGACAATTTGATAAGAGTGAAGATTCATTCTTCTTATTTTGTATTTAAGAAGTGAATAGATTATTCCACTTCTATTATTGAAATTAAAAATTAAGGACTACTCACCTTTAAACTAATATTCTTTGCTTTCTAACCTTGATTTTTTTCTTAAAAGACAGTGGATCACCCTTCATTGGATAGATTTTTATTTGATATTAGAGATTGCAGATTATCTTCTTCTAATTTGAATTGATGAGTTATTAAATTATCTAAGATGGAAGAAAAGATCATGGATACTATATTTGGTGGAAGTGAGAATAGATTTATAACTATCACAAATCTTCAAGATGTCACCGACATACACATAGTTACCTATATAATTAAGTAGAACTAGATAAAAATAGATAAAAGTAGATTAATTCTATAATATCTTCTAGAAAAACTTCTTGGAAGCTTCATAGATGCTGCTTTGACCATATAGGTGTCCATAGTTGATTTCTTGGTTAGAAACTTGGTCAACAAGTTAACCATGTGCCACACATGTTAATAGCTTGTTCTTCAAGCTACAACGTGGCGCACATGTAAAAAACTTGCCTTGCAAGCTAAGGTAAGTGGCCTTCAAAGTCAACACATATTGGAGGTCCTATAGAACATCGCCACGTAGCTTCTAGTTAGATAGTATATATAGAGACAAGAGTGAAGCCTTCTTCACTCTTGTCAACTCTTTTCTTGCTTCTAATCTAGTTTCAAGAGTCTCTAGTTGTCTTGTCTTTTGACAATAGCCATTCCAGTTTCTATTGAATACATATTTTTTTTATTTCTATTTTATAAGAGAAGTCTCACTTGTCTATTTGATTTCATCGAGTTCTTGTCCTTGACAGTTTGACAAGAGTGAAGATTTATTGTTCTTGTTTTGTGTTAGAAGTGAGTGGATTATCCCACTTCTATTCTTTGTATTTGAAGGTTGCGGACTATCCACCTTTGAATTGACTCTATTTGCTTTCTAACCTTGATTTTTTCCTAAAAGAGAGTGGATCACCCCTCTTTGTGGAAGATTTTTGTTTGATATTAGAGATTGCGGATTACCCTCCTCTAATCCAAATTATAGATTTATGAAGTTGTCTAAGATGGAAGGAAAAATCATGGATGCTACACTTACTGGAAGCGAGAATAGATTTGCAATTATTACAGATCTTCAAGAGCTTGTCAATACTCTTAGAGTGGAAATTTCACGAATCACCAACGGTAATCATAGAAGCGCTATTCCAACACCTATGGAGGAAGTCCAGAGCTTACGCCAAGAAGTTGTACAACTGAGAGAAGCAAGTAGATCAGCCTCCCAACCGAATCCAAAAAATCTTGCTTCTTTAAGCGTTAAAGAGGCAAAGATTAGTATGCCCGAGAAATTTGATGGAACAAGATCAAAATTTCAAGGATTTTTGCAACAAGTCAAGCTTTATTTAAGGTTACACCCTTTCCAATATCCTGATGGATTTACCTGTTGGATTCATAGGTGCACTTCATCTGAAGTGCCTCTTTCGGTTTGCACCCATGGAAAAAGATAAGACTTCTTTACAATGCTAACCATTCCTCAAGTTTACGGCTACATTTGGAAAAGCGATCGAGAGAGGGTAGCAGAGACTAAGCTTTTATCTTTACGACAAGGATCACGTCACCAATATATATGCTGAATTTCAAAATCTTGCTTGCGATGTAGAGTGGAATGACAAAGCCCTTATCAACCAATTTCGTTATGGATTGAAGGATAACGTCAAAGATTTGTTACTAACAATGCCAAAAGCTGAATCTTTGGAGCAATTTGTTGCTCAAGCGATTGCATGTGACAATCGATTATTTGAAAGGCGCTAGGAACATAAATTCAGTTGGAGAGGAACAAGTCAATTGATGACAGTAACTCCTAAGTTTTCAGAAACTTACTTGGCTAAACAAAAACCAATGCAAATTGATGCGGTACGCTTTAAACCTCTCACTGAGCAGGAAAAGACTCGACGTCGTCAAGAGGGTTTGTGCTTATATTGTGGAGAATCTAAACACACTGCTCAATATTGTCCAAAAAAGCAACGTAATCACAAAATGAGAAGTATGGCTGCTAGAAAAGACACTGTGTCGGAAAACAAATTTCTCCAGCTACAATAGGGACCGTGCAGCAGGAATCATGTGCAACACCTTGTAAAGGTCCTACTCTCTCCTCAGACCCCTCACTTTGTTTTACAATAGAAGTATCATTAGGACCTAAAAATCACAAAGTCTTTGCTTTATTAGATTCAGGAGCCTCAGCCTGTTTCATAGACGAAGATTTTGTCAAAAAATAAGAAATAGTTTTAATCAAGAAAGCTAAATTTGTGCATGTAGAAGTCATAGATGGTCGTGTGTTATCTTTTGGAAATGTCACCCATAAGACTGTTCTTTTAGATGTAGCAATTAAAGGACATACTAGTGTAGTAATATTTAATGTGATTAGATCCCCTTCAAATCCGATTATTTTAGGATTATCATGGTTAGAAAAGTATAATCCTCAAATAGATTGGATTTCTCGTAACCTCGACTTTTCTTGTAGTTCAATCCAAGAATCCAATAGTCAAGTAGAAATATATAAGTCTAGTATATCCAAATCCTTACTAATAGGTGCGAAAGCTTTTATACATGCGGCAAAAGAAGGACCATCTTTTGTTATATATGCCACATCTATTTTCAAGATGTTTTTGATGTTTTTGAAATTCAAGATGTTTTTGAAAAGAAAAACGCAGATATTCTTTCTCAGCATCAACCTTATAATTGCTCAATTGACCTTCAAGTAAGAGCTCAACCACCATTTGGACCAATCTATAGTTTATCGTAGAACGAGCTGACTGCATTGAAGGAATATATTGACGAGAACTTGGCTAAGAACTTCATACGCCATTCAAAATCTCCAACAGGAGCTCCTATCTTATTTATAAAGAAAAAAGACGGATCCTTACGGATGTGCGTAGATTATCGAGGGCTTAATAAGATTACCATCAAGAACATGTATCCTTTACCTCTGATTTCAGGACTTCTTGATCAACTCAGCCAAGCAAAGATCTATATAAAAATAGATCTACGAGGAGCATATAATTTGGTCTGCATCAAAGAAGGTGACGAATGAAAGACTGCATTTCGAACTAGGTATGGACATTTTGAATATAATGTCATGTCGTTTGGACTCACAAATGCACCAGCTGCTTTTCAACATCTTATGAATGACGTTTTTTGTGAATTTATTGATGATTTTGTTGTCTGCTATTTAAACGACATTCTAATCTACTCTAAGAATGCAGAAGAACATGAATTTCATATTTGTCGTGTGTTACAAAAACTCAGAGATACAGGATTATACGCCAAGATGGAAAAGTGTGTATTTCACACTACTCAAGTTGACTTCTTAAGATACATCATTTCTAATAACGGCTTAATGATGGATCTTAAGAAAGTTCAAACAATTATGGACTGGAAAATTCCAAGGACAGTAAGAGATGTACGTTGTTTTGGGATTTGCCAATTATTTCGATCTTCATTAAAACTTTTCTAAAGTTAAAATCTATCGATGCGCTTAACTTGTAAAAGAAAACTTGAAGTTGGGAGGAAGGAAGGTACATCATTCAAGCTTCAAGATACTTTTACTGCACCAATTCAGACGAGTCAACTTTTCTAAAGCATTCTTTATGGAAACAGATGCATAAGATTTTGCATTGGGTGCCGTATTGTCACAAATGGGAACAGATGACAAACTTCATCCAATAGCTTTTCATTCAAGAAAGTTTTCAGCAGCCGAGATTAATTATGAGATCCACGACAAAGAACTTCTTGCAATCGTGGATTCTTTTCAAGAATGGCGTCATTATCTAGAAGGCGCCTCCCATCTAGTCACCGTATATACGGATCACAAGAATCTCGAGTATTTCATGTCAGCACATGTTTTAAATCGTCGTCAAGCTCGTTGGAGTATGTCTTTGTCAAGATTTGAGTTCATTATCACATATAGGCCAAGAAAACAATAAGGTTTGTCTGATGTCCTTTCTAGACGTTCTTATCTTGCTCCAAAAGAAGGAGATGCAGCTTTTGATCAACAAAGAACGACCCTCTTGAAGCCAGAACAATTTTATCTTCGAGCAATCAAATCAACATTGACCGTTGATTCGAATTTTTTCAAGAAAATCCAGTCAAGTATGTCCTCAGACCCTCTTGTTCATGATATTAAGAACAATTCATTTAAGTCTCATGATACTTCCAAGTTTGAATTCAAGAATAATCTACTCTACTTTGAGGGACGCTTGTATATCCGAGAAAGGTAAGCGGTCACGTGCTCTTGAAGCTCGTCACAATTTTCCCGCAGTAGGACATTTTGGGTACAACAAGACTCTGGAACTAATATCAAGAGATTTTTAATGGCCTCAAATGTGGAAGGCAATTAAGGAGTTTGTACAATCATGCGATGTCTGTTCAAGATCAAAAATCCCTCGTCATCGGCCTTACGGACTTCTCCAACCACTACCTATACCAGAACAACCATAGTCTTCTATCTCTATGGATTTTATCACAGATCTATCAATTTCAAGTTCATATGATTCCATATTCGTGATTGTAGATCGGTTCACCAAGATGGCACACTTTATACTATGTATAAAATCTATCACAGGTGAAGAAACAGCTAAGTTCTTTCTTGACAGCATCTATCGCCATCATGGATTGCCAAGGGATATTATATTAGATAGAGGAACGTAATTTGTATCCAAATTTTGGAGAACCCTGTTCAAGATATTGAAGGTGGATATAAAACTATCTTCAGCCTTCCATCCTCAAACAGATGGTCAAATGGAACGAGTGAACCAAGTCTTGGAGCAATATTTGAGGTGTACCATCAATTACCATCAAGACGATTGGACAACTCTTTTGCCATTGGCAGAGTTTGCTTATAATAATTTGGTACATTCTTCTACTCAACAAACACCTTTCTTTGCCAATTATGGTTATCACCCACGACTTGATATTTTTGACTTTTCAAAAGCTGATAATCCTGCGGCAAAAGATTTGGCAAATCAGTTGGCAGAGCTACATGCAACAATGAAGGTGCGATTAAAAGAAGCTCAGGAACGACAAAAGACCAATGCAGATGTCTATCGCAAGCAACAACCTCAATTCCATGTTGGTGATAAGGTATGGCTACTTTGTCGAAATATCAAGACTGTTCGTCCTTGTGATAAGTTGGACTATCGTAGGCTTGGACCATTTTCAATTTGTGAACAAGTCAATCTAGTCGCTTATCAATTAAAGCTACCGGAGTCTATGAAGATTCATCCTATATTCAATGTGTCTCTACTTGAGCCATATAAGACAATAAATATACAAGGAAGAAAACAAATGCCACCGCCTCCTATAGAAGTGGATAACAATGAAGAATTTGAGGTGGAAGAAGTCTTAGATTCGAGGCGGTGCCAAAACAGGTTGGAATATCTTATTCATTGGCGCGGATACAATATTAGTGAGTGCACATGGGAACCGGCAAAGAATCTTGCAAATGCAGCAAGGAAGGTGGAGACCTTTCATCAATGACATCCATCAAAATTAAGATGAAGACCTCTCCTATAAAAAAAACAAGATCTAGGCAAGATAACATTCAACTTTCTAACCTTGTTTGTAACTTCTTTGTATTTGTGGCGCTGAGGAAATGAAGAACCAACAACCAATGGATTCGACTCAAGAGCCTTCATTTGCTGACTTGCCGGATGAGACATTGCGATTGTCACAACCTTCAAGACGACGCAATCGAGATGAAGATCTTCAAGAACGACATGTTTTTCTTTGAATAGATGGCGAGATACAACGTGTTTGGTATCACGACCTTGGAAGAGATTCTCGATGTTTGATGATTTTATTGGAGATAGGAACAACTCCTGACGGTGTTCCAGATGTGATATTTGAAGGAAGTTATGAAGGTCACAACAATGATCAAATAACAGGGTGGTCTTCCCGCCCTGGAATGGGACATTATCGATGGCTGAGAGGACCCATTAATTACCTTCAAAAAGAACAAAGATCACAGTATGTGGCAAATACAATCCGACGCATCTTAGACTTCCTCAACATCTAACCACCGCTCCTCGTGGAACTCGTGCCTAAAAGGAGGGGTAATGTCACGGACATACACATAGTTACCTATATAATTAAATAGAACTAGGTAAAAATAGGTAAAAGTAGATTAATTCTATAATATCTTCTAGAGAAACTTCTTGAAAGCTTCATAGACGCTGCTTTGACCGTATAGGTGTCCATAGTTGATTTCTTGGTTAGAAACTTGGTCAACAAGTTAACCATGTGCCACACATGTTAATAGCTTGTTCTTCAAGCTAACTTCGTGGCGCACATGTAAAAAACTTGCCTTGCAAGCTAAGGCAAGTGGCCTTCAAAGTCAACACATATTGGAGGTCCTATAGAACATCGCCATGTAACTTCTAGTTAGATAGTATATATAGAGATAAGAGTGAAGCCTTCTTCACTCTTATCAACTTTTTTCTTGCTTCTAATCTAGTTTCAAGAGTCTCTAGTTGTCTTATCTTTTGACAATAGCCATTCCAGTTTCTATTGAATACATATTTTCTTATTTCTATTTTATAAGAGAAGTTTCATTTGTCCATTTGATTTCATCCAGTTCTTGTCCTTGACACATTGTCGTACTATAATTGCTTACAGTATATAAAATCTATTCAAAATGCATAATATATTTATAGATTTAGATATGTGTTAGAATGGTTAATAAAATAAATTAAAGGGATTTGATGTAAGAGAATTTATTTTAGATTTTTACTTAGTTTGCTTATGGCTTTTAAATTATATAGAACCTAAATATTTAGTATGAAACCTTGAGAAAAGGTAGGAGTCTAAAGATGAAAATTTAAGCTAATAGGAGGCTAATTGGGAAGGATGAAATCAAGGCATGGTTGGAAGAAGTCAAGCTATATCTAAAATTGCATCCTTTCCATTACTCTAATGGATTTATTCAAGTTGAATTCATAGGTGCATTTTTATTTGGAAGTGCTCTTTTTTTATTTGTACCTTTAATGGAAAAAAATTTACGACTTCTTTATGATTTGAATTCATTCCTTCAAGTATTTATGGCCATATTTGGAGAAAGTGATTGAGAGAGGATAGCAGAGATCAAATTCTTATCTTTTCAATGAAGATCATGGTCAATTAAAATATATGTTGCAGAATTCCAAAATCTTACTTACAATGTGGAGTAAAACAACAAAGCTCTTATCAATCAATTTTATTATGGATTGAAGAATAACATCAAAAATTTACTATTAATAATATCAAAAGCAAACTTCTTTGAATAATTTATTGCTAAGCTATTGCATATAATAATTGATTATTTGAAAGACGTCAAGAACATAGATTTGGCTGAAGAGGAATGAATCAATTAATAATAATAATTTCTAAGTTTTTTAAAACTTACTAAATTAAACCAAATCCAATATAAATTGATATAGTACGTTTTAAATTTTTCACTGAACAAGAAAAGACTTGATATTGTGAAGAGGGTTTGTGCTTATATTATGGAAAATTTAAACATATTATTCAATATTGTCTAAAGAAGCAATGCAATCATAAAATAAAAAATATGGTTGCTAAAAAAGATAATGCGTCGAAAAACAAGTTTCTCTAGCTACAATAGAGACTATGTGGCTGGAATCATATGCAACATCTTGTAAAGGTCCTATTCTCTCCTCAGATCTCTCATCTTGTTTTACAATAGATGTATTTTTAGGACCTAAAAATTACAAAGTCTTTGTCTTATTAGATTTAAGAACCTTAGCTTGTTTCAGAGATAAAACTTTGTCAAAAAATAAGAAATATCTCTAATCAAGAAACTAAATTTATGCATATAGAAGTTATAGATAGTTGTTCATTGTCTTCTAAAGATGTTATTTGTGAGACTATTCTTTTAGATGTAGTAACTAAGAGACATAATAATATAGTAATATTTAATGTCATTAGATCTCTTTCCAACTCAATTATTTTAAAATTATTGTGGTTAGAAAAGTATATTCTCAAATAGATTGGATTTTTCATAATACTCACTTTTCTTGTAGTTTAATCTAAAAATCTATTAATCAAGTAGATATATATATAATTCTAATAAATCCAAAATTTTATTGATAGGTACAAAAGCTTTTATACATACAACAAAAGAAAGATCATCTTTTGATATATATACCATATCCATTTTGGATGCTAAAAAGATAATAAGTAATAGATGCTAGTCAATATTAAGATTTTTAAGACGTTTTTGAAAAAAAGAACGCAAATATTCTTCTAGAACATCAATCTTATGATTATTCAACTGATCTTTAAAAGGGAGCTCAACCACCATTTGGACCAATTTATAATTTATCATAAAATAAGTTAGCTAAATTGAAAGAATATATTAAAAAAAATTTAGCTAAGAACTTCATACATCATTCAAAGTCTCTAATAGGAGCTTTTATCTTAATTGTGAAGAAAAAAGATATATTGTTGCAGATGTGCATAGATTATTGAAAACTTAGTAAGACTATCATCAAGAATAGGTATCATTTATCTTTGATTTTAGTACTTTTTAATCAACTCAATCAAGTACAGATCTATATAAAAATAGATCTATCTAGAGTATACAACTTAGTTTGTATCAAAGAAGATAATGAATAGAAGATTGTATTTTAAATTAGGTATGGATATTTTGAATATAATATCATGCTTTTGGACTTACAAATGCACGAGTTGCTTTTCAATATCTTATAAATGATATTTTTTACAAATTTTTTGATGATTTTATTGTTTATTATTTAAATGATATTTTGATTTATTTTAAGAATACAAAAGAATATGAACTTTATGTTTGTCATGTTTTACAAAAATTTAGAAATGCAAGATTATATGCCATAATGAAAAAATATGTATTTTACACTATTCAAGTTGATTTTTTAAGATACATCATTTTGAATGATGGTCTCAAGATAGATCTTAAAAAAATTCAAACAATCATATATTAGAAGATTCCAAAAATAATAAAAGATGTACAATACTTTTTAAAATTTATCAATTATTATTGAATCTTTATCAAGAATTTTTTTCAAATTACAACTTTATATATATGTTTAACTTATAAGGGCAAACTTAAGTAGAGTAAAGAAGCAGAAGCATTGTTTGAAGCTTTGAAGATATCTTTTATTTTTGCACCAATCTTGTATCATGTCAACTCTTTTAAGGCATTTTTTATGGAAATAAATGCATCAAACTTTATTTTGGATGTGATAGTCACAAATGGGAGTAGATGACAAATTCCATCGAATAGCTTTTCATTCTAGAAAATTTTTAGTAATAGAAATCAACTACAAAATTCATGATAAAGAACTTCTTGTAATTGTAGATTCTTTTCAAGAATGGCATCATTATCTAGAAGGTGCTTCTAGTCTACTTACTATGTATACAAATCATAAGAACCTCGAGTTTTTAATATTAGCAAGTGTGTTGAATCGTCGTTAGGCTTGATAGAATATGTCTTTATCAAGATTCAAATTTATTATCACTTATTGGCCAAAAAAATAACAAGGTCTGTCTGATGCCCTTTCTAGACATTCTTATCTTATGCTAAAAGAAAGAGATTCAACTTTTGATTAACAAGAAATGATCCTCTTGAAGCCAAAGCAATTTCATCTTCGAAGAATGAAATGAACATTAATTGTTGATTCAGCTTTTATTAAGCAAGTTCAATGAAGTATATCTTTAAATCTTCTTATTTATGATATTAACAATAATTCATCTAAGTTTCATGATACTTCCAAGTTTGAATTCAAGAATGATTTATTCTATTTTGAAGGATGCATATATGTTTGAGAAAATGAAGCACAATTACATGCTCTTGAAGCTCGTGATAACCTCCTTGTAATAAAATATTTTGGATATAACAAGACTTTAGAGCTAATATCAAAAGATTTGTGGTGGCTTCAAATATAGAAGGTTATTTAAAAGCTAATATAATTGCGAGATATTTGTTTAAGATCAAAAACTCTGCGTCATCAATCTTATAGACTTCTCCAATCATTACTTGTATCAAAATAACCTTGGTCTTCTATTTTTATGGATTTTATTATGGATCTTTCAAATTCAAGTTCATATGACTCTATATTTGTGATTGTAGATTGTTTCACTAAGATGGCCCATTTTGTGCTATATACAAAATCTATCATAGGTGAAGAAACAACTAAATTCTTCTTTGATAATATTTATTACTATCATAGATTATCAAAGAATATTCTATCAAATAGAGAGATGTAATTTGTATTAAGATTTTCAAAAATTCTTTTTAAAATAGTGAAGGTAGATATAAAACTATCTTCAATTTTCTACCTTCAAATTAATAGACAAACAGAATGGATAAATAAGTTTTAGAGCAATATTTGAAATCTACTATCAAGTATCATTAAGATGATTGGAAAACTTTTTTGCCATTGGCAAATTTTGCTTATAATAATTTGGTATATTCATCTACTCAATAAATTCTTTTTTTTACTAATTATGGTTATCATCTACAACTTGATATTTTTGACTTTTTAAAAGTTGATAATTTTGTGATAGAAGATTTGATAAATCAATTGTCAGGGCTACATGCAATAATGAAGGCACAATTAAAAGAACCTTAGGAACAACAAAAGATCAATATAGATGTCTATCATAAAAAATAACTTCAATTCTATGTGAATAATAAAATATGATTACTTCATCATAATATCAAGACTAGTTGTCTTTATAACAAGCTGGATTATTATAAGCTTGGACCATTTTTTATTTATAAATTAATTAATCTAGTTGCTTATAGATTACATCTATTGAAATATATAAAGGTCTATTTTATATTCCACGTATCATTGTTTAAGCCATATAAGATAGTGGATATATAAGGAAGAAGACAAATGCCATCGCCTCCTATAGAAATAGACAATAATGAAGAATTTGAGATAAAAGAGGTCTTAGATTCAAGAAAGTATCAAAATCAATTAAAATATCTTATATATTAGCGCAGATACAATATTAATGAATGCACATGGAAGCCATTTAGAAATCTAGTAAATGCATTAGCAAAAGTCAATGAGTTTTATCAACAACATCCATCAAAATTAAGATAAAGAATTAAGAATATCTTTCAAAATATCATAATATGTAGTAAGTATAATTCAGCACATCCTAGACTTTTTTAATATATAATCATCGTTCCTTGTAGAATTTGTCTTTAGAAGGCAAGATAATGTTATGGACATAAGATTTATTCCAATAATTATTTAATTAATACAGATAGATAGAAGTAGACAAAAACAGATAGAAATAAGTTAATTTGATAATATCTTAGAAAGAAGCTTCTTAGAAGCTTTATAAATACAATTTCACCTTTATATATGGCTATAAGTGATTGATAGGTTAGAAACATGGCCAATAAGTTAGCCATATATTGCACATGTTGGTAGCTTGTGGAATAAACTAAGTATGTGGCATACATATAGGAAACTTGTCTTGCAAGTTTGACATGTATCTTGCAAATGGAACACGTGTTAGAGGTCCCATAGAACACCGCCACATAGCTCTTAGGTTGATAATATATATAGAGACAAGTGTGAAGCCTTCTTCACTCTTATCAATGCCTTTCTTGTTCTTAGTCTTGTTTTAAGAATCTCTAGTCTTCTTGTCTTTGACAATAGCCACTCTAATTTTAATATTATTCTATCTTTGAGTGATTTTCTATTCTTTTGGATGACACAAGGATGTATTGATATTTTGTTCTTTTATGATTTATATCCTTGATACTAGATAAACTTCCAATATATCTAATTTGAGATGCTTAGATTGGATAACTAAAAAATTAAAATTAATTAATAAGTTATATTTAATTAATAAATCTTTAAAATTAAAATCTAATATTATTAAACTTTTTTTAAAGATAAACTTTTGATTCCATAGCTAATTCATTTATAAAAATTATTTGAGATGCTGCAACTATTAAAGAAATTTTTGTCATTTCTATGTCTTCATGATTAATTAACTTTGATGGTAATTGAGATAATAAACAAAATTGATGTATAATAAGCATCAATTTTTTTATTTATTCCTATGCTTATATTAAGATATTCTTCATTTCTTCTAAATTTGCCATACTTATAAGCACTTGAGAATTTCTATATAAAAAAAAAAAAGAAAAGAAAGTAATATTATCAAAATAATATTAGTTTAGATAAGGATAATTTATAATCTTTGAATTATTTTAATGCTACTAAGAAAAAGAGATAATTTATTCTTTATCAAGAATGATTAAACTCCAATATTACAAGTATTAGTCTTATCAAAAATCAAAGACATAAATTTTTAAAAAATTCAAAAAATAATATACTCATATTTTATTTAAAAAAATGAGAAAGTAAAGAAAGAAAGAATAGTTACAATATAGAATAGAACTAGAATGGCTATTGCCAAATATAAAGAAGTTGGAGAGTTTTAAACCAAGATTGAAATACAAAAAAGATATTGCTAAGGTTAAGAATCACCTCATTCCAATTTTTATATATAATAGCTACCAAGAAGGCCTTTTGGAATTTTTTTAAGCACCATTATACTTGTAGTCCAGTTATTAAGTTATAGGTTCTTTCTAATATGGCTTCTTAAATATAAAAAACTTATAGAACAATTTTTTTAACAATCAATATATATATATATATATATATATATAAGAATTAAAGTTCTAATCTGTATCTAAAAAAATTCTTTAAAGTTTCTTAAAAAACATATTATCTATCTAACATATTTTGCCTAATTTTATTTACTTCTATTTATTTAAATAATATAGGTATCTATCATATAAATTAAATTTTTAGAGAAGTTTGTCATCTTATATCTTGATATCTAACTAAACTATGCATTTACAAGTATCTTTATTTTAATTCCTTGCTAGTTGCATTAAAATCTATTTATTTATTAGACTTGTTGTTATAACTTTGTTGCTCAATTTCTACCAAATTTAAATATTGTTAACTTCTATATTTTATAATTCTTTTACAAAAATAGCTATGCTATTCTTAAAGCTATAATTATAAATAATAATATATAAACTTTAGAAAATAATATTATATTTTTTTGATGTCTTTAAAAAAGACAATAATGGCTAGACCTTCTTAAGATTCTTACAAGCTATGCCAATTAATATTTTTTAAAATTTCTCCCCTCTTATTATGGTTTTTTTAAAATAAATTTGTGCTTATTCTTGCCTTTATAGAAACTTATTTGTACATATCTTACAACTATCTCACAAGTATTTATAATTGGATTAGTAATATTTCTTTTTTTTTGATGCATCTATAGTCTAATTAGGTAATTTTTTTGACTTGCAATCTCTAACAACTTCTTAACTCCCATTTTCTATTCCAATAATGATTTATGGTTTTTTCTATGTATACCTCTTTTCTATCATTTCTATGCCATTTAATATATATAAAAAGTTTTTTTTTTTTTTTTTTTTTTTTTTTTTTTTATACAACTTTTATTACTGTACTTATTTTTATTTGAAATTTATTACTTTTTTTTGTCTCATTGTTGCTTATAACAAGTTGCTTAATTACCATAAATACCAACAATATTAATTTGACTTATAGTTGTAGATATTAGCTCTAAGGATTTGCCAATAATTAAAGAAAAGAAGTAGATTTCAAATATTACTTGTCTTAGTCTTCCACTATCTTTATAAATTGCATCAAGAAAATTTAGATGTTGATTAAACCAATTTTTTTCCTTCACTAAGCAACTTACTTCCTTATGTAAATTGCTCCTATTTGTCATCTGCCATTGGTACGCTCACTAGCACTAGAGTCCTTTTGGATCATACTTTTTTTTCTAAAAAATTCATAATTAATAAATTAAATATTAATTATACTGGTTGATTTCTAAACTTTCTTTAATTTGAAATGATACCTCCTTGGATTTTTAGTGACTTATTTGGCTCACTACTTTAGATCAAGATTGGATTTATTTCTTGGTGTCTCTTTGAAATTATTTAATTGTTTTGTTATGCAAATCTGCACTCTCCTATGTTGTTTCAATCTACTACAATACTTGTTTGTTTTAGCATTTTGTTCTATTGTGTTGACCCTCCATCCTTGGATCTTGTGTGAATGTGTGGCAGTTAATTATGTTGTCTACATGCTATTCTAAGGTGTTTCCTTGTGTACTTATAAATATTGTAACTTACTTATCCCAGCATAAATATGTCACATTTGCATGTAATTTATTGTAAAGAAAGACAGTACTCAATATGGTAGAATATTGTCTTCTAATTCTGACAGGTCGTCATACCTCTGATTTGTTAAATTGAAAAATTGCTAAATTGTGATCAATTGAATTCACATGTGAATTGTGATCAATTGAATTCACACCATTTTTACTTGAACTACTCTTCCATTCATCCGGAAGCAAGGCAATGCCGGGCCTCTAGCAAAGCGGTTCCAATTGTGGTTGGAAGTTTAACTTCAATGAAGTCCACGAGATCAAAACGGAAAGGAAGCCAGAGAGGGAAATAACTGCCAATTTCAGTTTTACGCCACCACCTTTGATGGATGGATAGAAAGCGATTATCGGGCAAGCCTCTCAAATCATGCTGAAATTGCAATACGATTCCGCGTACTCCCCTCGTTCACACCTTCATATTGGAAGGTTTGCTGGCTCACTCTTTCATCCATCTGAGCTAATTGGACTAAAATTCTGCTGTCGAGGATGCTCCAAGCCATCATTGCGCATCAAAAAATATCCTGTTTTTTGTTTTGTCGAAGAGAATGGTGGTAGAGGTATCTGCCTCCACGCATCCCTCCACTTGTCACACCGGTGTTTAGTAGTTTCATGGTTCCTGCTTGTTAAACCGCATTGCAAGTCGTTGTCCTCTACCCACCAGTCACCATAAATTGTCGATATGTCGAGCGGACCTCTCCAACTGATATCGTCCTTCGAGCCAGACCGAGCAAAGGACTCTCCACTGTGATACCTTTAATGCGATGACACTGCAACCAAGTCTTGTGAAGGTGCGCCTCCTGACTTCTTGTCAGAATGAGCAGAAGCATTTGAATCCGGCAGCCCTCCTCCGCATCTCTGCAACTCTGTGAACAAATAACTGTTATTATAAGGTGGATGCTGCACACACAGAGCCATGACGTTTGCAAACAGCCTAAACCATACTTGTATGAGAATGAATACGCATCATGTATATCTGTTTGAACATTACCATTGGCCTTGATCTAAAAACCAACTTCAAAGGCACATTCAAAACTTTTCCTATTTGGGAAGAGCTACGAACAATGGAATGTTTACGACAAGAGAAAAAAAGACTTGGACTTGGATAACAAGAAGCAAATCATCCACTGTGTTTATTCGGTTTGAATACGATAAATATCTTGTAAGGATATTTTATCTACAAGCTCACCATCAGAACCGTGGGCAAAATGACATTAATCTTCAATAAGACAAGAGCTGTTTCTTACACAACCTAGTTTTCCAATTCGAAGAGCGAGCGTTCAAGGTTGCCTCCCCCTCCCTCCTTGATAGTTGAACTTGTTGGACTCAGCTGGATTTCAACTTTGGGGGAAGCTGCGATGACAGGACCAGAAGCAGCAGCTGCAGCTACAGCTACAGCAGCCTCTCTTGCTTCCCACACAGCACGAGGAACGCTCAGTTCGTTGTGCAGAAAGTTGCAATTCTCTCCGTCAGGGCAATTGCCCTCTCCAATGTATTTCTTGCAAGGACGTGTCTTGTGAAATCGTACTTGCGAATCCGTCAATCCCGTGGCAGCTCCAAATGCCCTTTGACCGCCAGTGTCACAAGGTGGTTGAGGTGGAAGCTCTTGTGACGCAACAAACTCTTCCCACCCTGGCGGAGGCTTCCGCAGTTCTTTCATACCATGAGAGAAATTGCAATTGATGTTGTAAGGACAGTTACCACTCCGAAAACGACAGCACAGCTTCGTCTTGTAAAAAATGATACCCATCTCACGTCCCTTTTGTACGGCTCCAACTCCCGCTAGTAACGAACCCACTGCATCAAAGTTTGCCAACACTGCTCCAGCAGCAGCGGCAGTACCCCTTCCTCGTGGAGTTCCTCTTCCAAGGTACTCAGACCCCTGATCATTTCCACAAATAATACGATGACTAAGGCCTCCATTCTCACCAGGCACTGTTCGCAACAGTTACTGCGAAGGTTCGGCCACAGAAACAGCTCCTCTTCCAAATCCAAATGAGAAGCTTGCTGGAACTCCTGATCTACAGCGGCACCACAACGAGGTCCTGCTCTATCCCAAGATAAATGGTCATCAGCCGAATCATTGCCTCCGTTATCTTCCCGCTGACCTGGGCCTAGCGTCCCTACATCCCAGAAACCAGCACCATCCATCCCTGCAACCCGTTCCCCCATCCCCAACTCGGCTGCCGCCGTGGTAACCATGAGGCACTCCACTCCTGTTCCCTCGAACAACCAGTCCTCTCTTGAATATATGAAGTATTGTCGACATATAAGGCCTCTCTTCATTACACGTGCAAGCTCAATACTCAGAAATGGAAATGCCGGGATCATTGACAATATGATCTTATTCACTGAAGCAAGTGAGCTAGAACAACAATTGACCATCCGAACCGAGGCCGTGGAGGTGAAACATACTGCACGTAGCGAATGAAAAGATGTAGAGAGAAAACAAGCTGAGGGAACGTAAAAGGAAAGCATCGAAGCTTCAACAGCGATCAATAGAGCACCAATACATGATGAAGCTACATGGTAGGAATGCATCAGAAAAAGGAGCGCCAGTACAGTGAAAAAAGTGAAACAACAACAACAATACTGATCAAAATGAGAAGAAGGCTGTTGCAGCACCAAGTCGAACAACAGCAAAGAAGAGAGGTATAAGACCGGGAATGTATTCAAGGGGTAGGGGGTACTATAGCGGCAGAGGGGAAGAAGGAGCAGAAGAGAGAAACAACAAGACGACTGCGAGAGAACTGCTCTGGACTAACAGGGACAATGATGAGAGAGCGAAGGGAGCAGCAAAGCGGCAGCAGCGACAATTGCATTGAAGAGACCTGGCGAAGCGAGGCAAAGCAAGGGGCAGTAGAGGCAATTCTCCCTCTTTCTCATGCGGATCGCTGCGACGTTTTCATGCACGTGACCTAATCGCCTCGCCGTCGCCATCGCTACGGAGCCATTAAATCTTGCTTCGCAGCACATTAAGTGACTAGCGCTTCTCATCATAAATATTTTTTAAAAATATAATCTTTTAAGTTTTTATAATTTTTATGTTTAAAAAATACATCTTATATATTAAATGTAGTGATATCTGTGTGAATGTAAGATAATTTCATTAGTAAATTCTTTGTGACAATTCAAGATCATTTTGTTCTATTTATCAATATTTTAACATCTATGTGGTTAGAAGAATGCTTTGTTTTGCTTCACAAGATACTTGCCCTCGTCCCACCAAAAGTAACCTTTAAAAAAACAATGACCTTTGTTTGCTCCAATTCTTATCATTGCCTCAAGTTAGAGCTTCACTATTGGTAAAGCAAGTCAACTACATTTAAATATTGAAGGTCATGGTATGCCTTCTAAGTAATACAAAGCCTCATTAAATAGACATTTATTGAAGAGATGATAAGAATTTCATATATATAATTTGATAAGTAATTTTAGAATGTTGACTTTGTATTACAACAACCAACATCAAATAACCAATACCAAGTCAAAACCTTCAATGTTGTTTGTGATTTTTTGTCTTTGGTAATACAACAATTGTTGCAATTTTTTTATTTTTTTTTTAATTTATTTATTTACTATCTTTGTTTCCTCAATGATAACAATAAATTCTTTGCAATAGTAACTTTTAAAGAAACAATAATAAATATGTTGTCTATATTGATCCACTTCAACACAATAAAGTCTTAATTAATGGTCTCTGTTTATCAGAAGATGTCAAATTATACTCACTTTGTAAGTCATCACTATGTATTATTAAGGCACTTAACACATATTAATAGGTCCTAATACATATGCACTTCAAAAATGTATAAGTTTAGTATAAAAAATAGCTATAATCTATATTATAATTTTTTATTTTTTATTATGAGGATCTTATAATATGTTTAAAATTTTAAAAAAAGCTCTCCATGCCAATTTGTAGGATCTTGACTATAAATTATAAGATTTTAAATTTGAATCTTTGAATTTACTTAGAGATAATCTTCTTATTCTTTAGGATTTTTATGTTGAAAAGCATAAGGCTATATGTGCTATTATGTATATATATATATATAAGTAAAATATCAAATATTTATATCATGTATATAATTCATATTATAATTAATAATTACTTATAAATCTAAATATATTATATTACATAATTTCAATATGCTTTAATAGTACCAACTATAATTTCTAACTAATAGTATAATATTAAGTATTGAATAAATTTATTTTAATTTTAATATTTATCACATAGTTAATATTAATTAAAAAGATGCTTCTACTAAGTCATTTTTAAATTATACTTTAATAAAAAATTTACTATCTAAAATTATTACTTATAGAATAATATCCAAATTAAATCTTTTGACTTATATTTCTTAAGACTTAAAAATAAAATTTAAAATTTACTTGTATTTTTATATGATTTATGTAAAGTTATTTATATATTTTTTAGAATGAGATATTTTATTTTTAAAAAAAAACTAAAATTAAAATTTAGAACAAGCATAAAACAAAAAAAAATCTAATTCTAATAAAATATCTAATTCTAAAAAAAATATTTTATTTATAATCATAAAATTATATAATAAAGTTATAAAAAGTTATTTTTAGAATTTATATCATTTTTTATTTTATTTTATTTGAGCTTGATTATGCATTAAAATTATTAGCAAACGCCTTCATTTAATAATTTATTTTTTAAAATCTACTTTTGTATAATTGTTGTTATTAAATCCTATTTTAAAAATTTAAAAATTTAAAATTTAAAAATTATTCTAAAAAATTAAATAATTTCTTTAAAAATTGATATTGTAAAAAAATTAATTCTTTTTTTCTTATTCTTAAAAACATATAAATCACAAGTTAATACTCAAATTAATTTGATTCTTTAGGGCATCTTTCAAATAAATCTTAGTAATTAGATTTTAAAATAATTAGTCAAATAATGAAGTATAATTTCATACATAGTTATAATTAAACAGTAAAAAACCAGCTTACATTATAAAATATATTTTTTTTTATATTATTTTTATTATTTTTATAAAGCATATAATATTAAGAAGAAGGGTGATAAATTTTTATAAATCTTTGAATACTATTTTACCAAAAAGTTTAATAAATCAAAATTAAGATATCATTTTAAGCTATTTGGAGTATATGATTTAAAACTATTAATCTGTAATATTATATTAAAAAATATCTAAAATATAAATATGTGTGTATATATATATATATATAATTAAGAATCTTGAATTACAATAAAAAGCAAGAATAGAATGAAACTTAAAAAAAAAATCATACAGCTTAAGTTTATAGTATAAGGATACAAAATTTAAGTGCAAACATAGTAGCAACTAGTATTTTATTGAAATCGATTTTTTAATTATTGAGCCATATATTATATATTTTATTTTTTTAATTATTATCAAAACTTATCAAATAGGTATTATATTGCTAAAGTTTTACTTTCAAAAATAATAATATCAATAAAGTCTTTAATTAATTATAAATTTGATATTCAAATTGATATGTAGAGATTTAATTGGTATTTTATATTAAAAATATTTATGGTCTTAAAGTCAAATTTAAAAATTAAACAACCTAATAATATTGTGTCAAAAAATTATAGCATTTTTGTAGTATTGTTTTTAAAAATAAATTTTTTCCACATGATATTAATAAAAAGTAATATTATATTTATGATAGGTATCAAAGTGCTATTTCCATAATTAATAATATTACCATTTAAAATTTAAGATAGAAAATAAATTATTTTAATTTTTAAGTAATTTCAAAATATATGATTTTATAATAGTTATATGATATGTCATTTTTTTAAGATAATATTTTATTAATATTTGATTCATATTTCCATAAATTATTCTAAAATATTTTTTAAGTGTAGATAAAATATAAGATGATAAATTAGTCTAATTATATTGAATAGAATGATTAAAATTTTGCATATATATGAATGAATAAGAATTATAAAAATTAAATTGTACATCATAATTTAAATATTTTTGTTATTAAATCTAGTTTTTTATAAATTATTAATTGATTTTTATAAAAATATCACACATAGAATAAATTAATATTATTAATACATAATAATTATTTTAGAAGTTATAAAATATTTTTTAAATATTGTATTAAAATAAAAAGTATTTTATAAAACTTCAATATGAGAATGTCATGATTACAAATAATATTGAGTTAATAATTTTTAAAAATAAAAATTTAATAATATATATTTAATACACATATAATTTTAAAAAAATATAGGTGTTCTTTTATAAAAAAATAGAAGTTTATTCTTCTTTTTTTGTTTGATTTTAGTAGAAAGAAACAATATGAGAATATACCATGTAGAGAACATAAATTTACTAACATAAAGGACAATTGTAGAGTTGTCTTCTTTTATTATTACTTGTATGTGAGAAAAAATTAAAAAATTAAAAAATTAAAAAAATTACAAATTTATATGCACAGTGTTGATTATAGTAGACATAAAGGCATCAAGAAATCCATGCATATAATTATTAGAAACTATATAAAAAAATTAATATAATTTAAAGATATAATAAATTTTAAATAAAGAATAATAAGCTATAATAATAACTTCACCATATTCTTTTCAAGTAATAGATATCATATTGTTATATTTATAAGTTAGTATACATGTTATTCTTTAATAGCTATATTTTATCATTGAGGCACTTGCACTTTGTTGGTGTAGCAATAATAATTGATAATAATATTTGTATTTTTGATCATCTTTATTTTTTTAAATTTTATTTTAAATTTTATTTAATGAAGGATGCATAATATATTTTTATATATATATAAATATTTTTAAAATTATCTTTGTTAGTAAGTAAATTTAGCAATAATATATTGAGAATATAGTATCATATAATAATATAATAGTTTAATGTAAAAGATATAATTATAATATATAAACTGTTTTTGTACATGTTTGATACTAAATTAGTTATAATAATTGTGTATATTTTGTAATAAAAATAACATAAGAATAATATTTTTTATTATATTATAATAATTTATTTTATATATCTTATGCACAATGCCATTAATACCAAGCTTTCTTATGCTACAACCAATACTTATTATTTAATTAATTTAATTAATTTTTTTTATTATAATAATTTCTATATGTGCATCATTTATGCTTATCCATTTAACAAGCATAGATATAAAATTTTAAACTTTGGTATATATATATTAATTCTATACATCAATTGCATGCAATTGATAAAGTATTAGTTTTAGGGAATTGCTAGGTGGACACCTTCTTTTTATTGAGTGGTCACCTCTTACATATATACTTCTATAAAAAATAAATAGATTTGATTTTAAAGGAGATTTTATTTTTTTAAATCTTTTATTTGATATTGATGAATAATAATATTAATAATAATATTAATAATAAAAAAAAAATTATATTTTTATTATTTAAATTTTTAATTTGAATTTTTTTTATAAGGACAAACAAATTGAAGATTGAGATATATTGAAGTCATGCAATACAAATGAATAAGAGTATATCAAATTTTGGTATTAAAGTAATAAATATAATAAAAATTATAATTAAAAATCAAAACTGGTTATTTATTGCGGGGGTGCATGGCATGTTGGTATCCACGCAATAAAAAGGAAATATCCACATAGCAGTTTTTTAGTTTTAACTATAATCTATTCACACAAGGATGAATTTTATATGTAATATATATATAAGTTTATAGAATTTGAAATATTACATGGATAAAAATCATATATATAAAAATACAAGTAAAATCAATAATACAAGAACCGTTTCTATTTTGTAATAGTATAAATAATAATAATATTATAGATTCAATAAACTTTTAAGATAACCTTTTATGTATTTGGTACATCTAAAGTCATTAATAAATTCAAACTATATTTAAAAATCTTTTATAGTAATTCATAAGAAAGTATTATTTATATGATGTATTTTAACTTACTTATATTTAATTATATAAAATAAACAAATATAATATTTAGTTCTTATTAAAATAAATAAATATTTAGATAAAAATATAATATTGATAGTTATATATATAATTTATTATCTAAATATTAGTAAAATTATAAAAAATAATTTAAATAATAAAATTATTACAAATAAAATTAAATATATCAAGTTTATTTCTAATACTAAAGGATGTTAAAAGGTCTACAATATTAGATCTTAAATACGCAATTGTTATTTAAGAGAAGTCAAGATTTATTAGAAGAGGCATTGTGATTATTATTAGTAATTTTAACATTTATAAAACTGAGAAATTTACATCATCTATAAGTGCAAAAGTTAGAATTTTAAAAAATTAAAAAATTATTTTATTTTAAAAATTAAAATAAATAATAGATAAATAATATAAAATTATAGTTATAGCTAACAAAAAATAAAAATGTATCACTAGCAATAATATTTAGGTAGATTATTTGGATTTAATTATATTATATTTTAGACTATAGATTCATAGAAATTAATGATGATAGATAATTTTTATTTTGGTAATAAACCAAAGAGTGATGATTTTAAAGACATGAAAGTAAATAGAGTAGTTTTAAAATTATCCTTGAATAAGATGCAAAAAAGTCATATATTTTATTTATACATATAAGTATTTTCAAAAGATATTTTTATAAAAAAATTTAAAATAAAGATATGTGTTTGCTAAAGTTTTTGGTTTAGAAGTCACTCTTCCCTTAGTCAAGAAGTTCAACATTGAGGTTTACTTTTTCTATGACTCCTAAATAAATATTAGATCTATTAAGTTCTTTATTAATGCTATTTTATGTTTTATTACTTAATTTTTAAAATTTAGCTTCTGTAATATCATTAAAATAATCTTTACATCACCATAATGTATTTTTTTAGCATCAATAAAATAATTTATTAAAGATTCAATGGTCTCAAATAAATGTAGTGTAGAAAATTGATTTTAGTTTTTCATTTTGTTCAATATTTATTCCTATCTTAAAAGATGTATTGATAATAAAAGCTAATTATTAAAAGGTAAAAAAAGAAGTTGAGTATATGTAGAAAGTAAAAAATATTTATTAGAACTTGTTGAAATGTTTGAGTAAATAAGCATAATATAGATAAGAACTTAAATATTATAAAAAATAATTTATTTTCTACTACTAATAATTTTAAAAATTATAATAATAAAAATTAAGAATATGTTTTAATAGAAATATAATTTAATCTATATTTATAAGCTAAGATAAGAAGGCAAGGCCAATTTTTTTTTAACTATCTAGATATTTTGATGTTAAGAAGGACTTATGCTTTTTGAAAGTAAAAAAATATAAAATATGTGTAAATTTGATTAAAAAATGCTATTATAAAATTTTAAAGTTCAAAAATAAAAATGAAAGGATTTGAAAGAAATTTTCTATAGAAATAAAATTGGTATTAAAATAAGATTTTATATAATATTTCTGTAATTGTTGTAGTTGTTATCTTTAAATAATAAATAATAAATAAAAGTGATACAATGAAATTTGTAATTTTGAGATTAAAATAATTCAACTAGATAAATTATCAGAATAGTAATGAAAATATTTAATTAATTTTTTTTAATAAATTCCATTAAAATTCTTCATATTATGTAAGCTAATTTAAGATTATATGTTGTTGTAAAGCATATGTAATTTTATTTGTACTACTCAAAAAGAAAGATATTCAAATAATAATTGTTCAATTATTTTAGACACAAAATATTGTAACTTTTTAATCTAATTTTTCCACTCTATTTATTATTATTATTTTTTAATTTTAATTTTATTTTTATTTTTGTGATAAGCTTCTAATCTATTATTTATTGAATTATAAAATATACTTATTATTTATGAATTGGTTATTATATTGATATCTATCTATTGGTGTACATGGACCATAAAAGAATCATTTATAGAATTAATAAAAAAAAAAGTAGATACCAACTTTGTCAGAATCCTTTGTCAGAATTCTAATAAATACTAATAATTTGGATTCTAATACAAATTTGTATTAATATGCTCGTATTTATTAGGATTTTTTATAATTTTTTAGAATCTAAATTTTAAATTTAGTATTAATATTTATTTAAGAATTGAATTTAAATTTAAGATAATTTTAAAAAAATAAATAAAATAAGAATTTAATTAATAGAGTTAGAATTTAAATACTAAATTTTATAGTTTTTTAGAATTTGTAAGATTCTCATTAAGGATCTTAGGATTTTACTAAGATTTGTAAGATTTATATAAAATATCTAAAGATTAAATTTTAAATTTAAATTTTAAAATTTTAAAATATAAAACTTAAATTTTATAACTTCTTAAGAATATACAAATTAACATTAAAATAATCATAACTAAAAATTTTGATTTTAGCCTTTAAATTGATTGAATTTTATAGATATAATAATTGACTTTTTATATTTAATAAATTAATAAATTATTTATTTTAATATAAAAAGTCAATTATTATATCTATAAAATTAAGATTTAATAAATTAATAAATTATTTATTTATATTTTTTGAATTCAAATAAGTTAAATAAAATTATTAGCTAATTGTTAATTTGACTTAGTTATTAATTAACTATAGATATATACTAAATATAAGATCTATTCTATAATGAAGTAATAACTATAATTTTTGATTGGTTGGATACAAAGAAATGTTGATACTTGTATGTTATCTTATTAATAACAATTATCTAATTAATTAATCAAGTTAGATAAGATAGATTTAAGCTTATATTTTTGTTGCTTATATTTATAATTTTGTAGTTATTATTTTCTATTTTGAACTTTATAATATAATTTTTGATTATATTTAAAGTTCAAAATGTTGAGATGCAAATATCAAAAAATATATAAAAAAGGATTTTTTACTAATCTTACTAGCTATTATTTTGGTCTAATTAATTTTTTTTTGTCTATAAGGGCTTCTTTGAATTTTGATACTATTAATATGCTACAAAGTTTGATCAATTTGATTATAATTTTGAGGTAAAAAAAATTATATTTAAAATATTTATTATCTAAGATATGTTTTTTTTTAAATCTTCTTTGACCGTTAATATAAAATTGTTTACATATTAACTACTCAAGGTTTGTTAATATATACTACCAAGGAATGCAATGTCAATATTTATAGTTTTATATTATGGTTTCTTAGGCTTATTATATTACATACAACATACTAAGCTAATTTCTTGATAAGCAAAGTGTAAATTTAATTTCCAATAGAAGAATAAATAAAAACAAATATAATCTTTTATCTCCAATTGTCTTAGTTAGGATTTTATTTTTTGATCTTATATAATTATTTTTCTAACCAATTTGTATACTAATCCAAATATTACACCTACTTCTAACTAATTATTAAAGTTTTAGAGCCATTAAAGCCAAGATAAAAACTTTAGCTAAGAATTTAAACTAAGATTAGAATAGGTCATGAAAATGAGCCACTACATAGGATTTGATACTTTTTTAAAAGTAATTGTTAGAAAAGAGATTGTATGTAGTATAAAAATAGAGTAGAATGATATCCTATGTAATAATTACATGTAATAACCTTGTTTTATAATTACAAAATGCTTCTATGGCAGAAGTTGATCCAACACATAGACAAGAGTTATGCAATAATAATATTATAAGAAAGAGTGATATTGATTTTGGAGACAAGAATGTAAAAGATAGAATAGACCCTTTCAATGCTAAGTTATATTTGATTGAGATACTTAAAAAAAAATCATTATATTGCTACAAAGGAATCTCTATTATATAGCAAGTAGCTTGGAATGATCTAATAGACCATTTAGACATTATTGTGATATAAATAGTTCTTATGTGTATGATTTGATTGTATCTCCTTTTTGCCAAGAATTTGGATTAATTAATGATTTTGATTATTTCTTTTGTTTTCATCTATCTTTTCCTTTTGTAACTCTTGGTGCTCTAACATTGAAGTTTTCACTACTTTTAGATTTAATTCTCCTACCATTGTATTCTACTTTTTTTTCAAATAATTTTTCTATTTTTTTTCTTTTTTTTCACTAATTTTGTGTGACTTTTTCTTCTTCAATTCTTATAATTTTAAAACCTAGTAAGGTATACCTTTCAATTCCCTTGCCTTAGGTTCTCACCTTTATTTTAATATTTTTCTTTATCTGTAATCTTAATTTCACTTTGGATTTATATTAGAAATCTTAGTGGCTCTAGTTGGCTGCTATTAATAGTACTAACTTGGAGGGGGATTAAGTTAAGCATTTGCTTAGGATTATAAAAGTAATTGTTTTTGTTAAACCATAAAGACCCTTGGTGGCGACTTTATGGAGGAGCTCTAAAGCAGTACATGGGAGAGAGAGAGAAGGGGTCCTGGAGGCGACAGCAAGGCGAGGGCGAGTTAAGAGGATGCAGAACTTGATCAGGAGAGGAGTTATTTGCTAGAGGCGGTGCTGCTGGATGAGGAGCAGCGGAAGTCGAGCGGGAGGATGACAACGGGATGAGGATTCAGCAGGAGCAATTGGGGACTTGGTAGAACGATCAGGAGGGATATTGGGGAGTACCGGGTAGAGAGGAGCAAACTGGAGAGAAACCAAGAAGAAAAGTCTTGAGTGAGGAGTGTGATTTGGGGAAGGAAGGTTTTTTTTGGTAAGTAATTGGTTAAGTATAGTCACAATGAGGGGAGACAAGGAGAGCAGTAACGGGAGTTTGCTGTGTGGGACAATACTCGTTTAGATTTGGATTGTTCCGGTTTTTGAAGGTGCACATTTCATCTTTTTTGGAGATTTTTTTGTTTTGTTTTTTTTAATCTTGCGATGCAAACGGTCAAGCGTGTGTGAAGTGCGGCTGGTGATGGTACTAGATGGGGAAGTCTGGGTGCAATTTTTCTCAAAATTATCACATTTCATTTTCTAGGGGTTGCTCTTTCAGTTGTGGGTCCTAGTTGTAAGAGCTTCGTACCTGCCTCTACTCTTGTTGAGACTTGAATACTGTTGGAGATCAAATTTCTCTACAACAACACTCTTGTGGACGTGTAGCGTTTCGTTTATATTGTCACGTTATCCGTTTTTAGACCGCTTCTATGTTGCTGGGAAACTGTAAATACTGTCTGGTTTAGACGTGTGACTTGAACCGGTTCGCAAAGAAGTGAGATGCGGGAAGGGACAACGTAACTTTGTTGTGAGAATTTTAGTATGTAGAGAATGCATTAGTCAGAAAGGAATCTAGCTATAGGCGGAGAGAGACGCCCTTTTGCAACACTTTTCTGAAAAAGCTCATTATAAAGTGGCTGTGTGATGGGGCCATAAGAAGAGATTTGACGCGCTATAAAATTCCAATGAGACTTCTATAATACGGTCTCAACAATGAATATTGATGTTAGATTAAGAAGGTGCTTGGAGGATTGTGTCACATGAAATATATTGAACGCAGTATCAGAAGTTGGCAATAGCCAGCACCTGCAACGGGATTATACAATGGATATTCACCAGATATTTTAGTAATTGGTTGTCTCCCGTGGATTTTTCTTTTTGGAAAGCAGGTATCTTGCTGTAGTACTTGGCCTGAAAGTGGGAGTCTATTGCTGCGAGAGCTTACCCAGAAACTGGTGTGCAGCCCACTGTATTCACTTGTTACCAACTAAGCAGTTAATTGCAACAGGACAGTCTTCCCACATCATGTATTGAATTGCAAACCATTGCCAACTTAAACAGTCACAAAGTGGATGTGCTTCAAACCTTTGTCCAAAGCGGTTTGATACTGGCAGCAACCCCGTTCGAAGGAGAAATGATAAGGAATTGGGCACTTCAGGAAGATTAGCTTCAGTAGTACACGAGGTGTTTGTAAAGATGAGACGGTCTTTTGCACAAACAATACCTCCATAAACAAGGGAACTAATTCATCTTGATAAGTGAAAGTGCAAGGAAAGAGAACATATCGTGGAATTGTTGTAGTAAGGATGTCCTGATAGGGAGTAGAAAGATTATGGTTAGTTCAAAAGATCTCGTAGAAACAAAAAGTTGGATCAAGATTTGAGATTTGTGAGGCAAGGTTGGAGAATTGGTGGATGAAACCAACTAGACTTAACTCAGATAGTGCATTGCACTTATGTGGTGTGCAAGAACATTCTGATTGTGCTATGCGGGAACAAGGTGGACGTGAAGAACAAGCGTGGATACATCCAGAGTGTATTGGTACGAGACCATCGGCAATTGAGAAAACTCTTCGTGTTTCAAAGAGTTTTTTTTTTTTTTTTTTTTTTTTTTGATGAAGAATCTACAACGGATTAGCTTGGGGTTGAGTTCGTGTCTTCTGTGCACAGCCATTGCTAAGGGAGGTGCTGGTTTGCTCTGCTAGAGGTTCTAATAAATAAAATTGGGTGGCTGCCGTTGGGGAAGACGATGTCAATGGGCAACAGAAGAAGAGGCACGAGGGAGCAAGCAGACACAATCCATGACGGTTGGTACTGAACGGGAGAAAGCAAAAATCAAGAGTGAACCAGATGCCGATGAGGAGAGGAGTATTAGGCGAAGAGGTGTGCGTGTATCAAATTTTGGATAATGAGGGTAATCAGTGGAACAGAACGTCAATAAATGAGTGGATGTTGTTTAAAGACGTTAAATTCAATTGGGATCAAGTTAGATCGATTTCAACCTTAGTGATGCGTGCTGCAGCGGGAACATTGGAGCTCCTGTCCAAGTGTTAGCTGTGACGGATGTGGTGCCAAATGATGGAAGGAGGCAAGCAATTGGATACTTGATTCCATGTAGAGTGAAGAATGCTTGGAGCTTGGGTAATGATTGTTTGCTCCATGGTTGATGATGTGATGGTGACTACAAAGCAGAGAGTTGAAGGTACTTGGTACTTGGAACAATGTGAAAGAATCAAAATTTTGATTTAGATGTTCTTAGAATCTTTTGACATCTTATGTATCATAAAGATATTTTACATCATATACTAATTATTCTTATCGAGTCTTTTGAATATTTTCTAATAGATATTTTATCTTTTTGATTTTGATTCTTTATCCTTGATTTCATTTTATATCTATAGGATGTCTTTTTTATATGTTAAAAGTTAATTCTTTGACTATTAGCAACTTATTTAAAAAAATTTCTTTTACTTAGTAATTTGTTTTATTTTTATTATTATCTATTCATCTTAACATCTCTAATGAAGTAATGTTGAATGTCAATGTGCTTGGTTTTTGAATGATGCTTTAGATTCATTGTAAAAACAAGGCATTCTTGATTATTGCATTTTATTAGAGTTGCTTCTAATTGCATAAATCTAATGTCCTCTAAAATTTGTATTAATTATATTGCCTCCATTATACCATGGTTTGCTACCATGTATTCTATCTTCATTGTAGATCTTACAATTGTAGGTTGTCTATTACAATTCCATGAAATAGCTTCCATTCTAACAAAAAACATATGCCTTGTTGTTGACCTTCTATCATTTGTACATCTAGTCTAATTTGCATCACAATAATCATGTAAACTAATATTATCACCTCCAAGACATAATTTGAAGTCTAATGTGCTTTTCAAATATCTCATAATCCTTTTAATAATTATATAATAGATTGATTTTGTCTTTGACATGTGTTGACTTATAATACTCATCTCATATGTAAGATCCACCTTTGTATCAACCATTGCATATATAAGAGAGTCTACTCCTGTCTTATATAGAACAACTTGCATTTCATCTTCAACTTCAAAAAACACTTCATTGGTGAGCTTTATTAACTTCAAATTGACATCTAAAGGTGTCTAATAGGCTTACATTCTTCCTTGTTGTATTGTTTCAATATTTCTTTAATATACTTACTTTGACTCATTGTAATAGTCTTCTTAGCACAATCTCTCATGAACTCCACTCCTAAATAATAGTGATGCTCTTTCAAATCATTGATTATATATATATTTTTTAATTTTGCTTTTAACCAATCCATCATTTTTAAAATATTGGTTAAGATGATCAAATCATCAATATAGAGAATCACAATCAGTAAGAATTCATTTGATTGCATCACATGTATGGAATGATTAACTTTACTTCTTACAAATCTTTCATTCACAAAGAATATATCAATTCTTTGGTACCATACCCTTGGTGATTGTTTTAGCCTATATAAGAATTTTTTCAACTTACAAACAAGGTGTTGTTTACCTTCTTTAATAAATCCTTGAAGTTGATCTATATAGATGTCTTCTTCCAACTTTCCATTCAAAAAAGCTGACTTCACATCTATTTGATGCATTTTCAAGTCTATTACTGTTCTAATTGCCACAATGCTTCTAATAGTGGTGAATTTGGCTATTAGAATATTGAAATTAATATTAATAACTTATGAATAGCCTTTGGCAATCAATCTTATCTTGTATCTTGCAATATTGCATATTGCATCTCTTTTGATTCTAAACACCTATTTATAACCAATTGAAGATCGATTTGGTAGAAGGTGAATCAAATATCATATTCCATTGTCCACGAGTGATTTGTATTATTTTTCTATAGTCTTCTTTTACTTCATACCATCTCTTAGTTTTATTATATTACATAAACTCAATGGATCAACAAAAAATATAATATTAGCATGTTCTTTGCTTACTTAAAGAAAGATGTGATTCTTCCACCATTCACTAACTAGTCTTTTTTTTTTCTCATCGTATATCTCTTTTCATTTGATAAAGATTCTTTGATGTAATTTATGGATTTTTTTAAACTTCTTCTTTTTTAAAGCTTATTTCTTCTCACTTAAAAGTTGATACTCCTCATCATCATCATCTTTAATATCTTGATTGTCTTCATTATTAATTTTAGGAATTATAGAAGATCTCTTCTTTATCTTTTTTAGATCTTTATCTTGATTCACATGACTACCACCTTCAATGTCATCATCTTTTTTTTTTTTTTTTTTTTTTTTTTCCTGAAATTAATAATGTGACCACAAACACACCATTATTCCCATTTGGACACATCTCTAAGTGCTTACAAGCACTCTTATGCTCCAAAAACTCAACATCACAACTTTTGATGATCTTCTTGGTATTTAAATATATTAACCTATATGCCTTGATATTTTCACAATATCTAAAAAATACACATTTTATATCTTTTGTATCAAATTTGGACCTCATACAATCTAATACTTTTGCATAAACAATGCATCCAAAAAACTTCATGTATAAAACATAAGGTTTCTTCCCACTATAAACTTCTTGTAGAGTCATTGATATTAATGCACTTGGAGGACATCTATTCCTTATATATACTGCATTTACTACGGCTTCTGTCAAAAACTCATATCTAAGGTTTTAAGCATGAAGCATATCTCCACAATGGTTCAATTTGCTCTTTCAGCAATCCCATTTTGTTATGGAATATAAAAAATAGAGGTTTGTCTTGTAATACCTTGAATTTTTAAATACTCATCAAAATGCTTTGACAAGTATTTACTTCTATTGTTTGTATGCAATATCTTGATCTTACACTCACATTGCTTCTCTACAAGTGCCTTAAATTCTTTAAACTTTGAAAAACACTCATTTTTAGTTTTAAGGATAAAAATTTATACCTTCTTTGAAAAGTCATCAATAAATATGATAAAATACCTTGCTCTTCTAGTTGTTGGCATCCTCATAAGTTCACAAATATGAAAATATATAATCTCTAATAATTTTGATTGTATATGTTGCAACTCCACTTGAAAATGAAATTCTTTGTTGTTTGCCTTGAATACAACCTTTACAAGTAAATGTCATAGTATTATGGTTGAAATGACCAAGATTTAAGCCACTTACCATGGATTGAAGCTCCTTCAATCTTTTTGCATTCAAATGATCAAGGTATTAATACCAAATGTAAAACTTGTCTTGATCTTATAGAAATTTAGCAAATGCTGCCACTTCAATTCCATTCACCTTCTTACAATTGATGAAGTAGAAATTGCCATTTCTAAAGTCTTTTGCAACATCTTCTTCAACCAATGTCTTGATAAAAACATCCATTCATGTCAAATTTTACCTTACAACCATATAAAAAAAGTTTGCTCACTGAAAGAAGGTTTTTCTTCATTTTTGGCTCATGTAGGACTTCTTTGAATCTAATCTTTTTGGCTTAATCCTTCATAACAATTTCTATCACAATAGAGCCAATTCTAATAGCTTGTACATTGCTATTGTTTCCTAATCATATTTTAATTACTAGAATTTTTTCATAAATGTCAAATAAATAATTATATGGAGTCATATTCTTAGTAGTATCCAAATCAACAATCCATTTAGAGATAGTAGCTATGGTCATCTCTTTATTTGCTATAAAAATATAATTATCTCTATTATGATCATTACTTGTATTGTTAGTATTCTTTCTATCTCCTTTTTTGGCTTTATAATAATTTTTTGCATAATATCTTGATTTTTCACAAATGAAGCAATTTCTCATATTGCTTCTCATACTGTCATATTGGTTTGAGTAGCTACCTTTGCCTTGTCTTAAAAAGAAAGCTAAATCATCTCTTTGATGCTTTTTTTTTCCTCTTTGTTACTTCATGAGCAAGTCTTGATATAACATAGTCTAATGTAAGCTCTTTGATCTTCATGGACTCCAATGCCATTATAAGATAATTATAAAATTAAAAAAGACTCAAAAATAATTGCATGACAATGTCATAATCATCTATTGGCTTATCAACAATTGCTAATTGATTTGCAAGAGCTTTTATCCTGTTGATATAAGCCATAAGATCTACTCCTTCTTCCATTCTTATTGTTAAGAACTTCTTCCTTGTCCATAAAATATTTACAAAGGTTTCTACTTTTATAGATATTATAAAGTGTCTTTTATGCTTCTGCTACTTTTTTACTAGAGATAATGTGTGAAAAGTTGGTATTATCAATATTTATTGTAATAAAACCAAATGCCTTCTTTTCATGATGTTTATACTCTTTCTTCTCTTTCATATCAGCACCTATGCTTGGAGGTTCTTTATTTTCATTTATAATATTCCAAAGATCTAAAGATGCCAACATAAGTTCCATTTTCAACTTCCAATAATAAAAATTGTCTTTCCTAAACTCTCAATCACTTTCAAGCCTTCACCCTCACTTGAAGCCATGTCTAAAGAAGAGATGGATAAAAAAAATCAAGAAAAGAAGTAATAGAGCTTTCAAAATCAACAAGAAGGTACTGTCTTAGAATTCCAAAATGTCTTCTTTGTAAATAAATTAGTGATTTCATTCTCAAAACACTCTCAACTTTACTTTTAAGATTTTTTACAAGTCTTTTATACCATAAGATTGTCACCACTCTTCACTCACTTTTAAACTCAGAAATCATCTTTTATTACTATAAAAGGTCTTTTAAACACCTTAAGCTTCTAAACCACATCAAAGCTCAATGTTAATCTACTAATGATGTAACATAGCAAAAAAATACAACACTAGTATTTTGAAACATCATTCCAAAGATATCTAACAAATTTCAATACCTTGTATACACTTAACAACAAGTAAGAGCAATACAACATCAACAATTAGATACAATAGTAAAGTTAAGAGATCCAAATCCTAATATCAGCTATAACAACAAGATCTATTCTTTATAACAACAAAGACTTCAAAGAACTTCAAAATTCACATATAAAGGTGAATAGATCCATAATCTATTGAAAAAAAAGAAGTTAAAAGCCACAATATTTAGCTTCAATAAGATTGTACACAAAAAGAGTGTGGAATAAGATAACTCTCACTTTCAACATTCATTACTTATAGATAGTGGTTGTTGCCCTAAAAGACAACTTCCACTCTTTGACTTTTATACACATGCTCTTAGGATCTTTTGATATCTTATGTATTATAAGGATATCTAATGATCCTAGGATCTTTTGATATCTTATGTACTACAAGGATATCTTATGCTATATACTAATTATTCTTATTTAATCTTTTAAATATTTCTTAATAGATACTTTATCTTCTTGATTTTGATTTTTTATTCTTATTCTCATTTTATATCTATAGGATGCTCTTTTTATATGATAAGAGTCAATCCTTTGACCATTAGCAACTTATTCAAGAAAATAACTTTTATTTGGTACTTTTATTATTATTTATTTATCTTAACACTAGCAAAAAGTAATCAAGAGAAAAATAGAAAAAACTATTGAATTTGATACAAGCATGTAATTATCAAGCACTGCTAGTACCATGGTGGTTGAAAGAAGATACAAACAAGGAAAACTATAATCAAGAGGAAGAATGGAAGTGATAATTTTTGAAGGCTACTATTGATGACAATGAAAGACGAGAGGTGGAAGAATGTGGAGCTATAGTGAGATAAGCAGAAAAAGAACATCAAAATATGTAAGACAAAGTAGATGTAATAGGTTTTTTTATGTATAACATGGATTTCAAACTAAGAGATCATAGGACAAGTAATTGTAAGGATTATAGGCAATTTTTGTAAAGTGAATTTTTTATAAATTTTATCCAATTTAATAAGGAGAGACTTTGAGTCTATTCAAAGCAAATTCTTATTAAGACAATATGATAGATTATTTCTTTTCAACCAAAAAAATAAATTTCTTTAAGAATAACAAAAGAAATTAAATTAAATATTTTTATGATTATATAGATTTTATTCTATATTTTATATTATTTACTAATTTAATATTTAAAATATAAAATTTTAAAGAAAAAATTATTATTAAACCACCATTTAGTTGGTTTTTTTATACAATTAATTTCTTTACATAGACCTCAAGATTACTATAATTTAAATATACATATTTGAAAGAAGAAAAAATTATTATTTTAATTAAGAATATATGGTAAATAAAAAATTATGATTTATTTATAATAAAATTATAGAAAATTATTAGATTTTATAGATGTTATTGTAAGGAAAAATCAAAAAAAATATAGGAAAAATGAACAAACATACATAATTAGACTTAAGCAAATTCATATGGATTTGCATGTTGATCTTTAAAATCTAAATTTTTAAAGTGAGTTAAAGTACTAATAATAGATTTTTAAAAACTTTGAATATTTCAAATTGGTTATTCAAAGATTAAAGACAAGGATTAAATAGATCGCAATAGGAGACTCTTACAAGCATAAGTTCTTTTAAGGAATTTAAAAAAAAGATCAAAAACTCAAATTCAAAGTTTCAAAGATAATAATAAAAAAATTTAAAACAAAAAAAGAAATTTAATTTTAAAAATAGATGTAATTTCTATTTGAACTTATATATTAAGAATTGATCACCAAAATCTATTTTTAATACTCTTACTTCTATAATTAATTTATAATTTTAAAAAATTAATGCTAGAGTTAAAAATTCTTTGGATGAATTTCCTACCTTACTAGAATTTAAAAATTCCATCAAAGCATTAGCCAAAAATTAAGTTTTATATTCTAATAGAGTTAATATTTAATTCTTTTAGATCTTATAGATATTAATGATAATTATGCTAAGCTTATCAAAAGACTTATGATTCTAATATGCAAAAAAATAATAAAGAAATCATAGGTAATTATTATCCTATAATCTTATTAAAGTTTTTTTAAAGTGTTTCAAATGAAGATATAATTTATTTTATTTAATCTTGTAAATTAAGATCAAACAACTTTTTTACCTTTTAGACACATACTAGATAATATAATACTTACAAATATTAACTTATACTTTAAAAAAAAGCTCATTTTTATTAAGCATGACTTTATTAAAGTATATGGCTACTTTAAGTGGAAGTTTATATTCAAAGTAATAGAGCTATTGGGCTTTAGACATAGTTTTATAAATATGAAAAAAAATATTATTTCATAGACTAGAGGCCTAAGTAAATATCCATGGCTTTTTCTTGAAAAAAATTTTAATTCAAAAAAGAATAAAATAAAAGCGTACTATGGCTCCATACCTATTCTTGATTGTGAAAAAAAATCTTAAATTAAAATCTCAATATCTTTCTATTCAACCACAATCAAAGAGTGACCTTATCTTTAAATATAAAGAAATTAATTATTAGTCAAAATTTTAATAATATGATTATATTTTTTTATTTTTATAATCTAATATAGATATGGCCATGGAGATTAGTAATTGTTTTAACCTTTTATTAAGTATCATGATCAATTGGATAAAATTAGTAGTTATATAGTACTCTTATTTATCAAAACTACAATGGAAATCCAATATCAATAGAATTAAACAAAGAATAGAGAACTAAGTATCTAATTAAGAATTCTATTTGGTCTCAATCTCAACTCAAAGACTAATGAAAGCTTCTTAAGTTAAAAGATTATAATTTCTTTTTAAATATTAATATTTTACAAAATAAAATTTTATTGAAAGAATAATATTGGTTAATTATATCATTCTTGCCTAAATTATCGACTTTATCATGGTATGGTATAGTTTCTTGATATCTATGAAATTAATCAAAAGACTAATTAAAAAATATCTTTGAAAATAGTTGATTCTATTTCATATTTTTCCATATTATATAATTATTGCAATGTCTCTATGCCATATGATAAATCAATGAGAATACTTTTTTTGCTCTAATTTTGTTTTATAATAATGCCCAATCTATGATAAAATTAGGTAGTAGAACACCAATCTATTTAGTTATATATATGGAAATAAGAGAGATGCAATTTTCTACAAATTTTTGTATTTTTTTCCTATTGCATTCTTCAAGTGAATAGTATCTTTACAAATAATCTTTGAAATCAAATTCTAATTTTTATATTAGTGCAAAGAATATCAAAGGATTTTTAGATGTATCATGGATGTCTTGCCATTCAATTATCCAACAAAAGATTATATATGTTGATTTTGTATATATAGAATTAAGCCTTATATAGAGAGCATTTAAGATTTTGATTTTTGAATCTTTTTTTAACATAAGGATTGTATTTTTAGTTGTGTATATGCATTGCAATATATTATTTATTATAGTAAAAAAATCTTCAAGGAATCTTTTTAGAATTCCTTAAAGATATCTGAAATACACACATAGGCCAATTAAGATTAAAATTGTCATATAATCCTATCTAAACTTTACATTTTAAGTATAACTCAATATTTTTAAAGTGGGTGGCTCTTCTAATAAATTTTTTTGCCATGTATTAGAAAATTAGGATAAAACATGTTGGAAAAAGACACTTCTCTAAATCTGTTGAAAATTGCAAAATAAAATTAGACAAGTAAGAAAGTTTGAAAAGTCTTGGTCTAGAGAGACTATAAATTAGGGATCAGAAATAAAGAGAAGGACCTCAAGTGGAATTACACCCACCATAAGGTACACACATCTCACCCAACATATAATTTCTCACCTAGACTCTGAAAATGTAACCCTGTTTTTCATTAGCAAAGGGGTTAACCCGGTATGAATTAAAAAAAACAAAAAACAAAAAACAAAACAAACAAACAAACAAACAAAGCATGAATCCCTGATGAGTAGAACCGAGATGAACCTAAATTAGGGTATAGACGGGTGAACAATGCTGCTGCAGTGGCAGAGTAGTTCTGTCTGTCTGTGTGTTTGTCAGCTCAGCTGGATGGCTGACTTGCCTGGTAGGCTCGAGAGCCTCCTTCATGGCCAGGGCTTTGCCAGGACGTTGAGCTCTGAAGAGCCATTGACTCGGTGTTCAATGCGGAGCAAGGAGCTATTAATGCGTTTCAACCCATCAGGATTTGGTGGCATAGTTTACCACGAAGTTCAAACAGAGTTCATTGATGTGGGGGAGTTTGAACCAGCCTCATTTACTGGGGGGCTTCTTCGCAGCATTGCTCGAGATGGGTCGGCAGCATTAATCGCGTAACAAACTTTACCGTGGTTGAGAAGCAATTCAAACACTGGTGGTAGGCGCGACAAAGTGCAAAAAGGCTAGCTGCATTCAGGGCAGCTTTGACGCAGTAATATTGAGTTGGGTTCGTTTTTTTTTATTTTTCTGTTTTTTCCCCTTCAACTCTAATTGCTATGTTGTCTCAGTTGATCTCTCATTATGGACGCATACTTAAGACGAATTGGCTCCGGAAACCCTGCAGCTTGCCGGGCTCCACACTCTGTTCATCTCCTATTTCCAGAGTACCTCACCACTCAATCTGCAGGGAGATGGGTTCTGACGATGATCATCACTGTGAGTGTCTTCTGGGATGATAGGTGCAGTAAACGTTAGAATCAACTGTAGCTCCTTTGTTACTCAGCCAGCTACGTGTAAAATTGTGATGGTGAACTAGGTGCTTGAACACTGAGAGAAATTGTACATGGGAATTTCGTTGGTCTGCTTACATACATTCGTCGAAATGTGGGGCATTCAAGAGGATTTGGGTCTTAGAATGTAGCTTTGAATGGGGGAATTTATATTGTGATAGACTCAGGAGAGTTGCAGTGTCGCATTAAACTTCACTGCCAGCCATCATTCCTCATCTTTACTACGGCGCTGGTGATTTCAACCTTTTGTGTGTGTTACATTACCCCAGCTGGAATGGTGATTTTCCTCTTGCTAATCTCGCCACTGTTTCTACTCCTGAATTCGCTGCTGTGTGCATTTGCGGTGACTGTTCCTGTAATTATGTGAGATTTATTGCTCACACTAGTTTATTGTAGAGGTATTGTACATTCATGGTGCTAATGCGGTTTACTTGATTTCATACACACTTCTAGTTGTTACAGCTGCGCTGAAATAGACATCATACTCGGTTTTAAAGCCGAAAGAGTGTCGTGGTGAGGGGATCGTCAGTGATAATCATACAGAGAGTTCAACCTTTGTGGCGGCAATCACCTGCCGGGAGAGGTGTACCATTCCGTTGCCATTCCATTGCCTTCACGATTTCTCGATCTCTCACAATTTCAAGCGTAGATCGAGCAATTCTGCAGGTCCAAAAGCCACGGGCAGAAGTGCCGCAGCTTGTATGTCCTTGACGATTTGCACTTCAGTCTGGTAACAAATTGCAACTTGTCAATTGTACGTGACTGTATCTGCTCGTGTATGGAGGGTGCGCAGTTACATGGATAGCCTACGATCTGCTGTTGTGTATGCTATTTGAATTATTACAGAGTTTTTTGGGTATACCTTCTCCTTACTGAATCTTGCTAGAAGCTGGCTTGCTGAGTAGTTTGCGGCTGTCATCAAGGAACATTTCACAAGCTTTCTCCAACGCTGCTGTTTATTTGTTCCACCTTCCACCTACGAGACGGCGAGCTCATCATGTGTTGTATAGTGTTTTCAAGTCACTGCACATTGTCTTCTAAGAGAGCATGCAGATACATTAAGCAGGGATCTCTACCAGTTAGGCTCAGTTGTAATTGAATACAGGACGAAGGAGTTCGAGTTGCTTCAAATGCACTTGTGAAAAACTTACACTACCTGGAGCTTCTCGACTTTGGTATAGCTGTCATGGCTCGGATCATCGCGGATTCAAATTGAGAGATTGAACCAGCAAGAAGTTGGCGCACACACCATGGATTCTTCATCAGATTCCTATCACAAAATTGAAGTGATGTATCTCCTCAGTAAGGGGGCCGAGCAGGATGATCATCCACACATGATACAAGTGCAGTATCCCTCACACCAACATGCCCCTACACTTAGAGGTTTGTCAAAACTGCGATACCAGTTCTCGCTAGTCTTCTAGCGCGTGTATTGTTACAAGTCTCGCGCTACATGTTCTTTTCTTATTGCGCCTCAGCAGTTACTCCTCCGTATTAAAGAACTTCCTACCTCTGATCGATCCAGACTGAATTGATATCTCCATTTGTGAGACTGTGGTTCAAAGGTACAAGTCTTGCAACAATTCGTAGTGAACGTTCCTCGTTTCCGAAGAAAATGTCTCGTTAATACTCGATGTGGAGTTGCGCAGATGTGAAGTTCCGGTTGACTGCACTTCGGGGAAGAGGCATGCCGGATTCTTACTCTTGGTCATACAAAAGGTAGCTCAATCAATCTCATGTGAGGCTTCCCTGAGTTTAATCGAAACTAACATTTTAATCTTTATGCTGATGAACAGGTATCTATATGTACAGCATTGCAGGCAATGAAGGTTTCCTTTCACTTGTTTACCTTCGCAGCATGGACGCATCTAAATGTGACATGTAGAAATGTTTGAGATTACAATATTGCAAAAATTTCTTGGTTATGAATTGAGATAGCAGCCATTGTTTGTATGCAGGAGCTACAGAGGAACATTTATTTGGTGCGATGTCTTTGACGGTGACGATATTCTCCCGCTTAGCGAAAGCGGTGAATACGTTCTCAAGGCTCTGGAGGTTATCGACTCTTCAGAAGGTAATTCTCAATAACACTAATCAATGCATGTGACCAAGCTTTATAGCCAACACCGCCACTTGCTAGAAGATTGATCGAAATAAGTTAAGTTGTTTTCTTTTAAGAGCTATTCCAGCAATCAATGAAGATTCACTATACACGTAGTTCACTCTTGCTCGCAGATGCCTGTGACCGAGAAGCAGAACACCTTAGCCAAGCGGTAGCGAGGGTGTTGCCAACAAGTCGTAACGGAACTTCAGCAAAGACCAATGAAATGCACGATATCGACGACGTCCGCAGAATAGCTCCCAACAAGTGTGTGGAAGTGAAACGAGAATTCATGGGAGGCTCTGTTCACAATAGCATCACTGGAAAGGCAAATCGCAATGAACAAGGAGATGCTTACGGAACCACCTCGCGAGCACCTGTCCCTGAGAATTGTATTGAGAATAAGAGGTGCCTAGAAAGTATGACGGGAAGTGACTCGTCAAGAAGCAACATTTCAACAGATGAATCCTACCTATCGTCCTTTGAAAGGGATCTGAAGATGGAAATGAAGGAGATGCCGGCTGCCCCAGCGACACGGTCGACTGACCATGGTGGAATGTCTTCACTTGCACCACGATCATCAGGGTTGTCTAGAAGAGAGTACGTAAATTATAAAACATGGGCAGTGAAGGAGGATGAAAATCCTGCACTAAATCATGGCAGGATGTCACGAAGGTCTAGCAGTTCCGTGGGAAATACAGTAGATATACCATCTAGTCCGGTGACGCGACCTTGTTTTCCAGGGGATCCACTCATCTTAATGCTAAAGAAAGCTGCCAAGTTCCATCGCTCTCAGCTGTGCAGGGAAGTAGAAGTTGTTGAAAGATCCCCATGTGCAACAGTAGGGGAACCTAGCTATTCTCGACACACATCCAAAATCAGACATGGTTCAGGGCCCTTGAAGGCTTACCCCAATCTTCACTCAAGTAAATCTGCGACCCAGAATTCAAGGCCAGTGAGGTATCAGACATCTTCCCAGGTACCAGAGAGAGATATCAGAAGTCTCTGTCAATTTCTGGAGACTTCCAATGTTGGATCCGTCTCCCAGATGATCGATAAGGAGGGCGCCAAGAAAAGAGGATCGGCTCAACACATCCGAGCGGCTTGCAATGACGATTTCGACTTTGCTCGGCACAAAGAAGTGGCAGTCGATATCCCTGAAAAATTATTGCTACCAGAACGAGTCACAGGGAGGTACGAGAAGCCCAGCAGGATGTCCAACCAATCAATCAACAAACTGGATTCTAAAGCACTGAATATGGTTACCAGACCAGCTGTCCGGCTGTCTTCCAAGCTTGGCTCTGGACAGTCTTCCGATTCGTTCAGTCCAGCATCTCCACAAACCCTTCAGCGCCCCATAGTTTCCAGACCCCAAGAGAAAGTCGGAAAGCATAAAATATCCCTCGTTGCAGGATTTGAAGACTCACAGATTTCAAGCGGCGATACCTCCATTGCCGGGTATGGGCACACCTTGATTTCTGCCAAATTAACTCCCATCAATTTTGTACTCAAAGTGTCTGAATTATTTGCTAGAGGTTTTCAAGTGATAGAGAAATAACAAAATAATGATAAGGAATAAATAAAAACACAGTCCTGGGGATGATTCGTGAATCTACGAATTGTTTCATCATTGCCGGATAATGATTCGTTGCTTTTGCTGTGTAGTAGGTCTTGTACTTCGAAGGCATCGGGCCTGAAAGCGCTTAAACTCCCTAGAAATGCAAGCAACAACTGTTACTTCAGTCTAACTATTCCAGATTTAGAGAAAAGAGCAGCGGACACAAAAGTGCGGCCATGGCGGGAGAATTCTGCATTCAACTCTATCGAATTGTACAGCGGTAACTTGCAAGAGGTGGAGTTGGTAAATCCGTATCTCAAGCTTCAGGCGGACTCTACAAAAGAAACAAAAGAATCTGCAAAACTAAAGAATTCGCCGTCGAAGCATGGGTACTTCGAAGATAAAGAAGAGAGGTTCACAATGGGTTTTCCTTCATTTGATTACACTCTGTATTCTCATATGGGACGTGGATAGCAAAGATGACTACAATTTCCAGAAATGTACACATTCAGAAGCCTCTTTTGATATGATCACATACAGTTGGTTTTGTAAGTAACTCAAGGAAACGTTTACTGCAGGCCATTAACACCAGGTTCAACGGAGCGACATTGGGAGAACTTGCTTCAGGAGGCTGTTAGTTGTTCGCAGTCAATCTCCAAAGGATTTGATACTGCATGAATGCTCGTAAGTGCGTCATTCAAGGTTTCACTAATCTCACCTCACCATCCTCATCGACCATAATGTACTTCTACCCTTCCGTCGACTATTCCAGATGATAATGTCTCCCCAGTTATTGAGATCAGTTTCCGCAGTGTGAATATAGTGGAGATGAATTAAGTCTTTTATGAAATCGCTCGGTGATGAGGTTGATGCCTTTTCCTAAACCCACACTAAATAGCAGCAGAGGGTCACTGTTGCACGTGTGATATTCGGTCAATAATGAACCCTTCTTTCCCGAGAATATTGGTGAGAATATTTGCACTCATTGGTGCTGCTTGTCCGCCGTTACGTCGATTCGAAGGGAACCCTAACATCGTAGGGTGTGGGAAATGTTGATGCAGTCAGCTCGGGCAAACATTCAAAACCAGACGCATTAAGAAGTCAACATGTGCAGCTGTCATGTCATAAACACGCTTGTAGCATTGATTGACTTGCGAAGGACAGTATGCCTGGAAACAGGTCTACCAATTCTCAACGTTTCCAGTACTTCATGGAGACTGTTGCATCGGATGGCAGAAGACCAGAATGAGGCCAGTACGTGTGAATGCTTGGATTCTATATTTATTTTTGTTTTGATGCAGACCAACGTGGCGAATCTCTCTGAGATTCTAAAGTAAGGGTGTGATGTAACATAAATATTGAAATAATCTCTTATGATTACTAGCTGCGAGTAATAAACAATTTCTCTCCGGCAGATACTCGTTTTGTAATTCAACATGAAAAATCTGCTTTAGTACAAGTGCACAGTAGCTACAAGGCATATCTACCCATTTAATGATATATTATTATACCTGCAATCAACTGGGAGGATATAACGCAAAAAATATTTATACCCAAACAACATACACTATATTGTATGAAAGTAAATTAACAATAATGAATATTTATTTTCAACTCCATTGCTGTACCAACTACTTCTTACTTGCAATTGATACTGTGAAAAATTTAAATTTACACAAGTAGAGAAACATATGTTTATTTGCGCATGTTGCATGATAAATCGACAGTCCCGTAGCTGTCTCTGAATGGAAGAAGTGAACATGTTCTACTGATCATTACGCCAATGCTGTTATGACGTCAGACTTGGAAATGATTTCTCCCCGCACCCTACTTGACAGAGAAGGAGGGACGTTGAAACGCTTCCCGTCGCCCTTCCACAAAGCAGGCAGCTTCCAAATCCCAACCAACTTCCCATCTTGATTAATCCCATTCACGCCCTCGGAAATAAAATACTCGGGAATCGAAAAGTTGAAAGGATGAGTAAACACGTTGATAGGATAAGCGTCGCCAAATTTGATGTCCTTGTTGATGGCATTGTCGTCCTGTACAAATCCTCGCCCCGTCTCAGTGTGCCAGTTCGTCACCAAGTATTTTGCACCTGACGCTTCGAGGTTGATAAAGCCGCGCACTCCATCCTTGAGGCTGTTGTGCTGGATCCCATCACGGCAGATGATGAGGTCCGGGTTTATCGTAATGGGCGTGTTGACAAAATCCACCCTAGCAAAGTCTACATTTGGGCAATCTTTGAACCTCTCCATGTTCTTTTGAATGATTTGGGGTACAATGTCGTACCCGGTGTACCTTGTGGAATTAAAACCCTCAATCAAAGGTTGCCAGTTAACGTCTGCATAAATAGAAGAAAAAGTAGGATTAACGGTTGATACTTGAGAGATACTATGCGCGGTCTGATTACAGCGGCAAGTAGATAGTAATGCGGCAGTTAGAACGCATCTTACCTCCACAAGGCACGTCAAGTAGGTGCTGAACACGATATTCCTTAAGAGCGTGCGCAACCAGCAACCTAACATTCCCTGTGTAATCAATCCTGCTACCAGGACCTGAGCGAGACTCGCCTCCACCCCAAAAGTCGGTGGTGAAAATTTTCTCGAAAGCTTGCGACCTCTCCTTTGTTTCCAGCGATTGAATCACTCTCTCTGCTTCTGCTTGCCTAGCAGTTCTCTCACTTTTACAGTCACACGCTTTGACAGGGAATTGAACTGGATCGCTACGTTTAAATTCCGTTGACTGGAGGTGCAGATCTGTTGAGGTGCGACTCCCCTCTGAAGTAAAGGTGGACAGGAATGACAGGAGTGAGAAGAAGATCGTCACTAACACTACAAGAACAGTGCAGACATATTTTGCTTGGCGTCGAGACCTGCTGATCATCGCCATAGCACTGACAGGCACTCTGCACGGCCGCCACAGAAAGTTGACCCGGCTACTCGATAAAAATTATTTTTGGAAAAAAACTGTACTACAATGGCTCCACACATAGCATCAGCTCAACTCATCATAGCTGAGCCAGAATCGGTAAAAAAGGGCAGTGGCAGCGCATCTTCCAAACCCCCAGTGTTCCACCCGCAAAGACAGCACCGCTCTCACACATCACAAGTCATGGTCGAAGCGCCATCTCACATGGAAGGAACTGGGACGCAGCCAATATCCTAAGCCCTAGAAACCTCCATTCTCGAACAACACCTCAAAATCACTACGAGTCTATCAACCGCACGCACCATCAATCCCAAAGTTCAGAAACCCGCGTCGCATTCCACCATGTACTCAGCTCCCTGCCCCTTGACCTCGCAAAGCCACAGAGCCTATTCACAAACTTCTCCAAGCTCATCAACAACGGCGTCCCAATCTCCAGGAACCTCAACCCCTCACCAGAGCTCACTCACGACAATCCCAGATCCAGAAAGAAAGATCCCGATCCCGAGCCGCGTGGAAAGCAAGCTCTCAGATCAGCGATGGGCGCGGCCTTGCGTACCAGTAATTCACAGTAAGTGAGGGAGCGAGAAGGAAGCGGTCGACGAGGACAAAGCTGCCGCGGGCACGATCAGAATGCAACTACCGCTAATAACGGCATATCCGTCTCGCGCTGTGAGTGGCGTCACTCGCACGGATTCGCCGCCGTGGCGGAGGCGCTGCTTATTATAATTTACCCTCCTTGCGGCCACTACTATCGCCGTCCCGTCCCGTTCGTGTGTGTCTGTACCAGTCGGTGTCTGTCCCACTGACTGTCTCTGTTGCGCGAGACTACGCACCTGCCAAGCGTAGGGCCTGATCCGATGACGACGACGTTTAGGGAACTCAAACAGTCTGCATTGAAATTGTAACTCCCGAGGCCGAGGTTTGGTCTCCGCCTACCCTGCTTTTTCCTTTCTTCTACTCCACACACCCACACTTTTTAGGGTTGGAGTATCTTTGTTGAATCCACGGTTTTGGATATTTGTGTTTGGCTTATTTTTGTTTTTTGTACATATATATTTTTAAAATCTTGTGGAATAAGTGTGCCTCGTGTCGGCTTTTGGAATTGGATGTTAGACAATGAACACAACGATAATGAAGGATGTGCATACGGAAAGGATATGCGCCATCATTTTGCAATTACCTAGATTTTTTTTTTTTTTTTTTTTTTTTTTTTTTTCCATTACATGGATAAGGGAAAACAAAAATTCAATAATACCTAAGGTTTCAATACTAGGGTATGCAATTTTTTTAAAAATCGAAATATTGATGCATGCCAATTCAACATTTATATTCAAAACATTACTTTACATTCAATATCTTTGAAACGCACATGTGTTGTAAATCATACAGTAAATTGGTCATAACTATTGGAGTCATGATGGAATCAATATGCAGTACTGGAAAGATTAGTACGTAATTTTATGACATTTTATTTGACATTTCTTTAATTGTTGTATAAAAACCTCCTTTGGTGTTGACAAATAATAGATCTTTCATAATGTGGTTACATTATGAATTGCCATTTTTGTTTTTTTTAATTTTTTGAATTTAATTTAGTTGAAATCTAAGAAAAAAAGAAAAAAATGTATTTAAAAAATTTAGGATTTTTTTTTTAAAACTTAAATATTTTAGAGACATTACACAAGAGGAGTGTATAAAAAATCAATGAATTAATTTTAAAAAGAAGAAACATTTTATAATTTTGTAATAAAATCCTAAAAAATCAAACAAAAACATAAATTTTTATATTTAATAATAAATTTTTATTCTTTAAATTTAAATTTTAATATTAAAAATAAAATTTTAATTCTTACTTTTATTTAAATATTAGAATTAAAATACTTAAAATATTAAAACTTTAAAATATTAGAATTAAGACAAACTAACTTTAAATCATATATATATATATATATATATAGAGTGTTGCTAATACCTCCACAATTTTTGAAACTTATGGTGGAAATAAAGTCCTCGTTCAGCCAGTGTCGAATGGCCGGTTACAGTCAATCCTTCTCAATACATACAATCATTCCAGTTTAAAAGAGCGTGACGTGCTCAAAAATTCAGCAGCATAAAATCTGTCCCAAACTTGTCCAGATGTTGGCGAACTGATGTTTGTTACTACTGCGGATGTAGTGAGGTTTTCCTATGCGCACACAACTGCAAGGGCGGTTGTGCAACTTCGTGTCGGAATGCACGAGGGAAAACGTTTTCTGGCAATTTTCATAATGTCAGGCTTTGGACATTTCATTTCAACGTTACTTACCAGCCTTAACTTTCAGTGCAGCCATCCATGCGACGTGAGATGTGCTTTCCAGCACAGGCACTTCGGAAAATACAAGTGGACAGGTTCAATGGCACAATGCCTCCAATTTGTTCACAATGACAGAAAATTATGAAGATTGAAAAAGAAATACCTTCTCTTTTGACAGTGCAGGCAGAGTGAGATAACGGGATTTCTACACTTTCCGCTGGTGTGTCTCCTTGTTTTATCTGCTGGCAGTAGACGAAACGTCTGCCCACATATTTATCATAAACCCGGAATCAACAATTTTTCCCGGTAGTCGTAGTCACCTGTAATCGGAAGTCCTCTATATAGAAAATGTGAATCTATGTATCACTTACTTTTTCACAGATTATATTTTTTGTGTTCCTGCTATCATAAGACATTAGAGCTCTGGCAAAAGCATCTCATTAAAGAGTGCTTTTAATTGAGATTGGTAGACAAAATTTCTCGTTGAGAGGGAGCTTGGATTAATTAAATCAAGAAATGACTGTTTCACCTTGATGTACTCTCTATGCTTAGCATATCCCTCCCTTCGCTGCGGGCAACTAAGCCACATGGAGCATCGAACTCGAGATGCTTAGATTACGCTCCGAGTTATGGAGCGTTGTCGATATAGTGATGCTGTGACAGGTTCAAGTAATCAAACGGCTTGGGGTTTGGAAGACTCCGATTTTCGATCTGATATTCCCCTCCATTGTGGGCATAACCAGCTAATCTTTTAATTTTCGACTTTGATAAGTTCGGCTACAAATTTTTCAAAAGGTGAGTGGACAAAACAATAGCCGATTCGAATTTCCGTCGGTGCCAGTACAACTCCATTTGAATGCGACCCAAGACTTTCACTTTAAAAAGGCACCTCTGTCGAGATTCCAGGATCTGAAAAGAGAAAACTAACAGGTTTTACTGCAAGCACACATTTTCCTTTTCAGTCATATAGATCTGTCGCCTCAATAAATGCAGCACTTCCTCAGTCTCCCTACCACATAGCTTACTCATTTTACATACCTCTCCAATTACCCTATGCATTTGGGCACTCATTGTGGAATGCATAAACCCTCTTACCCCTGATGAACTGTAATTGCACAAGCAATGCGATTGGATAGCTTACTCACATAGCTTACTCATTTAGTGGGTCTGCAAAAAGCACGGATACCGTAACCACAGTTGCAGACAACAGGATAAATGACACGCTGGAAAAATTTACTCCTTAAAGAAAACATGTCCCCTTTCCAGCTGCTCCCTAGGCAGTTTGATGCATCGAATGTTGTAAAGTGGATCAGTCTATTGAATTGCTGTTGTGGATTCCCAATTCACTAAACTGGTTTTCCACTGCTCTTCCGCATTGTGAAGGCCCTGATTGGTGACATTCGAACTGATCCATTCGAACTTGTAGGATTCTTTGGTAGTACATTATGCGTACACGTCATCCCCTGGTTAAGAGTTAAATAATCTACGCAATTTTAAAAAAGTCATGAGATCCAGCACATTGATGAATATGTGCTCGCACATAATGATGAAGAACTACCTACAGAGCAATTAACTTGGTTTACTTCACAATTCAGTGACAAAATCTTCACTCAGTTACTTGTGACACATTCTTTTGCAAAGGACAGAGTGGTGAGTTGGGAGGGAAGTAAAATCTAACATGCTCTTTTGATGTTCATTTCTTAATCCATTCAAAATCAAAGTAACTTGTTTTTATTTTTATTTTTTTGACAACCGTGTTGGATGGCCGCTCAACCATGATTTAAGGCTTGAAACGGTCGATATCTCGCTAAAAAAACAAAAACCGTGCTGCAATGTAAATACTACGTCTGGCCACGTGACAAATGCTGCTTTAAAATTACTTGAGCTCTTGCAGATGCAGATAGCACTGAAGCACTGCTGAGGAAACCAGCAATCTGAAATCTGAACGTACTCTTGGTTTGCATCAGGTAAATCTCCTAACTCTGATATTGCTCCGAGTAACGCCGTGCCATATTCATGAAGAAACTGCAATACACGACAGGCTTGTAAATAAGCTTCGTCGGCGGTCAATATGCCGATCTAACCACAATAGCGATGAAATGATCAGTCTTCAAAAGAGCATCATCATTTACGTATTGTTCATATTTGCATGCGTAGCACGGGTGACTGAGGATCAATAGTTAAGCGCTCCAGAGTTCGCGTAACCGTCTCCATAGAAGCGGCTGCCAGTCGCATCAGCTCCAGCAATAGAACCCAGTTTGCCATATACACCCTGTGCGATGCATACAACACCAGTCCGCCGAAAATTGCCGAGCTGTAGGCCACTATGTCAATATCTAACACTTATCAATGTCCAATACGCTGTTAACGACGACTCAATGAAATGTCAACAACCTGGCTACTAACTATCCAGGGACAGCACGCTCGTGTAATACTCCTCACAAACCCACAATCGCTCCCAAGATCTTGCACAGCGTTATTTTACACCGGCGTCTAGGTTCCCAGACCTCCCCGTCCCTCACTCCATGGGGTGCTCGGAAGTCTCACAGCTTTCTGATAGAACAGCATCGACAATACATCTCCAACTACAGTTCTAAAGTACCGGCTCTTTGCCTGGCCACAAACGTCTACAAGTAAAATGGTACAAGTCGTTTCTCGTATGACGCATTACAAGAGTAGCACTGGGGTTGATGAGCACTGCCAGCCACACAAACACGAAGAAACGGAGCATCAAGAAGGTCTGAAATTATAGACTGGTCGTTAAAAGTTTGAGAAAGCACTGATTTGTGGAGCGAGATGCCGCAAATGCAAGTGGCTGGACATCTACAGCCAGTACAACCTTCCTTTGACCGATTGAGTTTATTTCGAGGTAGACGGTCCACAACATCGATAGCTGACCTTTCGATCTATGTTGCTGTTCACAACAGACGGTCGACGCTGCTCCTCCGCAAACCAGCATGAGCCTCGTGGATTGTGGGGGACAGTAAACCATATCTTAAGATTTGAGGAAGAGCAAGATCATGACTTCCTGAACCAACTTCATAGAAGACTCACGTGTTCTGCGTGCAGCCGCAGGACACAGCCGCATTTGCTTCGCACGTGTTGGTGGTGGTAGCAGTAGTAGACAAACATCGTGTTGACCCAAGCTTGCAACGCACCGGTGGTCCATGTGCCCGGACTCTCAACATTGTGCTTGACGCGCTTCTAATTAGATTCTAGCATCGGAGGTGGCTCCGTGATGAGGTCCGTAGTTTTCGGAGCAGTGCAACCCTCTGAATGTGTTCGCATCCGGGTTGGCTGTGGTAGTGTCAGGATGGCTGGGGGCGAATCTCCCCTAGAACCGTACCATGGTGCTTTTTCTTATTCATCCATGAATGGATGTCGGTCAAATTTTAAATACCTGCTAGCCCACGCCCACCAGCGAAAATCGGGCCGAGTGGAGCAGAGGCCAAGGGGGCTCAGGTAAAGGGGGAGGGCTGAGGAGAAGCGATTAAGTACTGAGAGGAGACGTCAAAAAGCGATACAAGCTTGCAGCAAGGGCCGCCGGGATCAAACTCTAGACCTACCAGGTACAATAGCCATTGAACCAGCCTTTCCAGAACTGCCCTGTGAATCTCATTGGGTTTTAAATTTATTTGGGTTTTGCCCAGCCCGCTACCCGCCCACTGCCCTTTGGCAGCGGGCTGGGCAGAACCCAAGCTGTACCGCGGACGGATGACAGCCTGCGATGAAAATCGCGTTCTAGGGCAGATTTCGCTAAAGCGGTGTCAGGATTGCAGAAGTCAGATCTGTTGGATGGTATACTCAGAAAATTGGGGAGTAGGAATTGGTAGAGTAATATGTTAGATTAGCAAGATTCAATAGTTGGATGCAACACGGAGTGAGATTTTAGGTTTAAAAAAGGGTTTTGTTTGTTTGTTTGTTTGTTTTGTTTTGTTTTTGATACAAAAATGGGATATACCCAATGCATTGCTTAAATGGAAATTACAAAAGACATCTTACCTCCTAATATCCAAGAGGGTGGAGGTAGGGGTACTTACACAACGTAATTGTTATTACTTCTCAAACCATTGCCCTAGCAAATATTATCAAGCCACATTATGGTATTTTAAGATTCCACTTAATTACCATATGTCAAGGATAAGAATTCAATGAAAGCAAATAAACATATGAAACTTCTATTAAGAAGAATAACAAAATAGAAGTAAGAAAGTATGTATATTAAAAGAAACTAGAATGGCTATTGCCACAAGACACGAAAACTATAGACTCTTGAATTTGGACTAGAAGCAAGAAAAGAATTGACAAGAGCGAAGAAGGTTTCACTCTTGCCTCTATAAATATTATCTAACTAAGAGCTATGTGGTGATATTCTATAAGACCTCCTACACGTGTCTAATTTGCAAGACACGTATCAAACTTGCATGACAAGTTTTCCACATGTGCGCCACATACTTGACTTATTCCGCAAGCTATCAATATGTGTGACACATGGCTAGTTTATTCCACAAGCTACCAACATGTGCACCATGTGGCTAGTTTGTTGACTAAGTTTCTAATCTATCAATCACCTATAGACATGTATAAAGGTGATTTCATGTCTATAAAGCTTCTAGGAAGCTTCTTTATCATATATTATCAAATCGACTTATTTTTTCTACTTCTATTGGTTTATATTAATTAAATAATTATTGGAATAAATCTTATGTCTGTGACATTATCCCCCCTTTTAGAGACAAGTTCCATGAGGAGCGGTGATTACATGCTGAAGAAGTCCAGGATACATCGAATTGTCTTTGCCACATACTCTGATCTTTGTTTCCTTTAAAGGTAGTTGATAGGTCTTTTCAGCCATCGATAATGTCCCATACCAGGGCAAGAGGACCACCTTGTTATTTGATCATTGTTGAGGCCTTCATAACTCCCTTCAAAGGAAACATTAGGAACACCATCAAAAGTAATTCCTACCTTTAAAAGTATCACTATACATCGGGAGTCTCTTCCAAGGTCATGATACCAAACATGTTGTATTTTGCCATCAATCCGAGGAAGGACATGTTATTCTTGAGGATCTTCATCTCTATTGTGTCATCTTGAAGGTTGTGATAGTCATAATGTCTCATCTAATAAATCAGCAAATGATGGCTTTTGAGCTGAATTTGCTGGTTGTTGATCCTCCATCTCTTTAGCACAAATAAATCTAAGGAAATAATAAATAATGATATAAGGTAGGATGAAACCTCTATAGAACTTGCTTTGCTTTATAGCAAAGATTTTCTTGATTTTTTTTTAATCTTAGTTTTGACGAATATTGTTGATGAAATGCATTGATTTTTATTCATGCATTTGCTAGATTCTTGAATGGCTTCCATCTGCATTCACTAATATTGTATCCACGCCAATGCACAAGGTATTCTAGTTGATTTCAACGCTGTCTTGAGTCTAAAATCTCTTCAACCTCAAATTCTTCATCGTTGTCCACTTCTATAGGAGGTGGTGTCGTATTACGTGTTGTCTTGTTTGAGAATGCACCGGGCACCTGGCTATAGAAGATAAAGTTGTATTTACAAATAATCAAGAAATCCTAATAGGTTTCACCCATTGTCGTGAAGTAAATATATTCATATATAGAAACTTTGCTTAACTTTCTTTTCTATAAAATTTTATTAAATTTGTTCTTTCTTCTTACCAATCTAAGTTTTTATATAGTTTTGGGAAAAATTTCTCATTTTCTTTCTTTTTCTTTGGCTAAATTTTTATTTTATCTTTAAACTTAATTTTAACTTTGATTTAGCCTTGAAAAATTCTTTTATTTCTTTTATCTTTTTTCCAATCTTAGATTTTAATAGATTTAACGTAATATTTGTAGATATAAGGAGTTTTGACTTTGAGGTTGAATTTAGGACTTTATTAAAGATAAATAGAGGTTTGGATGTCAATAGTCGGCTTCCATTAATAGTGCTAACTTGGAGGATTAGATTTGGTGTTTTTATAACTTTAAACTATTAGTTGTTGACTTGGACTTTGAAGACATTGGTTGTGACTTCTTTGACGAGCTTGGAAGGGAAGAGAACGGGATTTTTTGACAAATTCAGGGAAGTAATTAAAGAGAGCTTTTTCTTGGCATGAGTTTAGGTAGTAGAAATGCATGATTCAAAGCTTAGATGAGAGAGATATGCTTGTTTGAACTTAGGCTACTAATATGACTCCTATTGTCACTTTTTTGGGTATATTAGGAATTTTAAGATACTAGTAAGAAATCAAGAAGTTGGATTAGAAACTAGACTTCAAGCTATATATTTTACGTCCAAGAATTAATAGAAATAAGTCTAGAATAAGTGAGATATAGCTAGTTAAAACTAGCAAACTAAACTGGAGTTTTGAAGAAGCTAGATAAATAGAAGGGTTTGCCTTAAGCTAGAACTTGAGATTTAAGATAAATTTGAAGTTTATTTTTTGTGTATATATCACTTTTACTATAAAGAGTCTATGTCTAAAATCTCATATCAATTGAGACTTTAATTAGGGAGTAATGGCAAATTTTGTTCTCAAGTATCTAGGGTTTTGACTTTTATAAGTACTTGATAAGGATTTGGTGATACCAGTCAATTGACAACGAATTTGGAGCAAAAATTTTGTGTGATAATGCTCAAAGTTGTAAGTTTTATGCTTCCAAATTTTGAGCTTATTTGAATAGTTCAATCTCAAATTATGAATTTTTAAGTTTTTAGTTGGGATTTGACTTTCAAAAGTACCTGCCAAGGATTTGGTGATATCTAACGATCAACAATGAATTCACAACTCAAAAATAACGTAAAAATGGTCAAAGATATGAATTATTTTTTTCCAAATTTTGAGCTTATTTGAATAGTTCGATCTCAAATTATGAATTTTTAAGTTTCTACTTGGGATTTGACTTTCAAAAGTATATGCCAAGGATTTGGTGATATCCACCGATTGGCAATGAATTCACAGCTCAAAAATTATGTGACAATGGTCAAAAGTATGAGTTATATTTTTCCAAACTTTGAGCTTATTTGAATGGCTGAATCTCAAATTATGAATTTTCAAGTTTCTAGTTGGGATTTGACTTTCAAAAGTACCTGCCAAGGATTTGGTGATATCTAACGATTGGCAATGAATTCACAATTTAAAAATTATATGACAAAGATCAAACTTATGAATTAAGTTTTCTAAAATTTTGATTTTATTTGAACGAATGGATCTCAAATTATGAATTTTCAAGTTTCTAGTTTGGTTTTTACTTATAAAATTACTTGCTAATATTTTGATGATATCTAGTGATTGGTAACAAATTCATGGTTGAGAATTTTTGTGAAGATGACTAAAAAAGTGGATTCTATGCTTTCAAAGTTTGAACTTATTTAAATGGCTAGATTTTGATTTATAAATTTTCAAGCTTCTAGTTTGTTGATTTATTACACACATGGTTTTGTGACTATAAAAGAAAAATTTAAGAAAGTTTGTGCATATTGAATCCAACTTGATTGTAAAGAGGGACCTTGCGTCTATCTAAAGCAGACTATTGCTACGACATTGTGTATGAGGAATATAATTCGAACTTCAATTCAAAAGTTTTAAAAAACACTCCTCTTAGTAACATCAACTATACACATACTCCAATTTCTTTGTTTCTTTTATAATTAAGCAATTTTTATTTTTCTTTGTAAGTCCTAATCTTAATCAATGAGATTTGATGAGCTATAACTTTTAATCCAACCATCCACTTAGTATAAAACTTTACACACAAATGCTGATATAAGCCTTCTACATGCTTTAAAAAAACTCAGTCCAATCCAACTCATAGATTGTAAGAAAATGCCCAAAAACCTCACTGATGACACTTGGCTGCCAACTTGAAAATTGATGCAAAAATTCTAGTGGTGATTTCTCCTTCTCCAACTATCAACTTTAACTCAAACTCAATATGTAGGTGAAACTATAAGTCTTCTATGACCATGCCAAATTTTACATTGATCCAATTTGTAGAACTTTAGTTATCATAGAAAACCTATCCAACCCTAAACTGCCAACTTCTGACAATCCTTTGTATTAAAGCTCAAATATCTCCTGATTGCATTGCTAGATTAATACAAACCTTTGTATATACTTAGCACAACCAACAATCTAAACAATATCAAATTCTGAACTGTGGATGCTAAACAAATTGCACAAATCAGTTAAGAAAGCAAGCCATCATTGTCTTCTATAAAATCCAAAACACCAATACAAACACTGACTTTGAATAGCGATTGCCATCCCCTCTAAAATCCTATGGTAACATACTAAATATCTTTGGAATAAACTTCAAATTAGCTATCCAATTCTAATCGTTGATCTCCAAATGTCCCTAAATCCCTACCTTCGGTGGTCGTTTACGTGGCTAAAGATTTGATTTTGACCCTGTCTCATATCCGGTCACGGCCCGAGTATTGATCTAACTTATTTTCAGGATTTTTAAACTTAATCCTATCCTCAACTCAACCTTGGTATCTACTATACTAACTTTTTATTTCTCTTATTCTATTTTTATTAACTCATGACTTTTTTAAAAGCCATGAACTAGTTTCTACAACCTAGAAGAAAATTTTAATAACTAATTTTTATCTTTTAGCTATTAGAATAAGAAATTATCTAAGAGGCTTTTATAAATCTTTTTTTAAATACCTTAAGTTTCTAATAAATCAAGATAATTAAGTATTAAGTAGAATTTATCCTTATTCATACTTTTTACTTTATAAACGTATTACAACACGACAACGGTGGCAAAAGAGCTGTCCAATCATCTTGTTGGTAGTTGATAGTACACCTTAAGTATTGGTCCAAGATTTGATTCACGGACTTTATTTGTCTATCAGTTTGAGGATGAAAAGCTAAAGATAATTTTATATCTATTTTTAAGATCTTGAAAAGGATTCTCCAAAATCTTGACACAAATTGAGTTCCCCTATCCAATATAATATCCTAAGATAATCCATGATAGCGATAGATATTATCAATGAAAGGCTTAGTTGTTTCTTCACCTGTGATAGATTTTGTACATGGCACAAAATGTGCCATCTTGGTGAACTAATCTACTATCATAAATATAGAGTCATAAGATCTTGAGCTTGAAAGATCTATGATGAAATCCATAGAAATAAAAGACCATGGTTGTTCTGGAATAGGTAATGGCTGAAGAAGTTCAAAAGCTGGATGACGAGGAATCTTTGATCTTGAGCAGATATCACATGATTGTACAAAGTCTTTGACTGCCTTCTATATTTGAGGCCACCAAAAATCTCTTGATATAAGTTCCAAAGTCTTGTTGTATCCAAAATTTCCTGCCGTTGGAAAATCATCACGTGCTTGAAGAATACGTAACTGTGCTTCTACTTCTAGAACATATAGATGTCCTTCAAAATATAGTAGGTTATTCTTGAACTCGAATTTAGAAGAATCATGAATCTTAGAAGAGTTATTCTTGATATCATGAACAAGAGGGTCTGAGGACATACTTGATTGAATTTGCTTGAGAAAAGTTGAATCAACAATCAATCAATATTGATTTTATTGCTCGAAGATGAAATTGCTTCGGTTTCAAGAGGGCTATTCTTTGTTGTTCAAAAGCTGCATCTGCTTCTTTTGCTACAAAATAAAAATGTCTAGAAAAGACATCGGATAAACCTTGTTGTTTTCTTGGCCGATAAGTGATAATAAACTCGAATCTTGACAAAGACATACTCCAACGAGCTTGACAACGAGCATGTGGACATGAAGTACTCAAGGTTCTTGTGATCCATATACACGATGATGGGATTGGAATCGCCTTCTAGATAATTATGCTATTCTTAAAAGGAATCCACGATTATAAAAAGTTCTTTATCGTGGATCTCATAATTGATCTTGATTACTGAGAATTTTCTTGAATAAAAAGCTATTAGATGAAATTTGTCATCTGTTCCCATTTATAACAAAACTACATCCAAGGCAAAGTCTGATGTATCTATTTCCATAAAAAATACCTCGAAAAAGTCAACACAATACAAAATTAGTGGAGAAACAAAAGATGTCTTCAAAGCTTCAAATGTTGCTTCCGCTTCTTGATTCTATTAGAGTTTGTCTTTATAGATCAAACGTGTGAGTGGAGTTGCAACTTGAGAGAGAGGTCTTTGATGAAGATCTGATAATAATTGACAAATCCCAAAAAGCATTGGACATCTCTTACCGTCTTTGGAATCTTCCAATTCATGATTGTCTGGACTTTTTTAAGATCCATCATGAGACCATCATTTAAAATGATGTATCCTAAGAAATCAACTTGAGTAGTGTGAAATACACACTTTTTCATCTTGGCATATAATCCCATATCTCTAAGTTGTTGTAATACTTGACAAACATGTACTTCATGTTCTTCTACATTCTTAGAATAAATCAAAATATCATCTAGATAGCAGACAACAAAATTGTCTAGAAATTCACAAAAAACATCATTAATGAGATGTTGAAAAGTAGCTGGTGTATTTGTAAGTCCAAAAGGCATGACATTATAATCAAAATGTTTGTACCTAGTTCAAAATGTAGTTTTCCATTCATCTCCTTCTTTGATGCATACTAGATTATATGCTCTTCTTAGATCTATTTATTTGTAGATCTTAGCTTAATATAATTAGTGAAAGAGTCCTGATATCAAAGATAATGGATATTTGTTCTTGATTGTGATCTTATTGAGCCCTCAATAGTCAACACACATTCACAATGATCCATCTTTTTTCTTCACAAATAGAATTGGAGCTCTTGCTAGAAATTTAAAATGGCGTATGAAATTCTTGGCCAAATTCTCATCAATATATGCCTTGAGTTCAGCCAACTCATCTTGTGATAAACTATAGATTGGTACAAATGGTGGCTGAGTTCCTTCCTTGAGGTTGATTGAACAATCATATGGATGATGCTCTAGAAGAATATCTGCATTCTTTTTCTCAAAAACGTCTTGATAATCTAGATATTAGCTTGGAATGCCACTTAAAGTCTTTCCACCATCAAAAATGGATGTGGAATAAATAACAAAAGTTGATCCTTCTTTTGCTGTGTGTATAGAAGCTTTTGTACCTATAATTATAAGTTTTATTATACTAGACTTATAGCTTTTCACTTGGTCGGTAGGATGTTTAATAATATTTTGAGAAAAGTCAAGTCTACGAGAATTCTAATCTATTTGAGGATTATATTTTTTTAGCCATGATAAACCTGAAATAATTAGATTAGACCTGGATTTAATTATGTTAAAGATTACGTAGCTATTATGACTATTTATTGTTACTTTTATAGGACGGGTTTTATGAATGATGTCTACTAAAGACAATGGACAACCATCTATGATTTCTACATGTACAGATTTAGTTTTATGTACTAAAGATATTTTATGATTCTTAACAAATTGTTCATCTAAAAAGCATGCTGAGGCTCCTGAATCTAATAAGAGAGAGACTCTGTAGTTTTTTGATCCTAAATATACATCTATTATAAAATAAAGAGAGGGTTTCGAAGAGAGAATAGAATTTTCAGTAGGAATTGTATAAGATTCCAACTGCATGGTCCCTATTGTAGCTAGACAAATTCATTTTCTGCCATGTTATTTTTTTTCACAACGGTACTCCTCATTTTGCAGTTATGTCGTTTCTTCGGATAATGTTGAGAAGTGTGCTTAGATTTTCCATAATATAAACATAATCCTCCTTGACGATGCCGAATCTTTTTTTCTTCAGTAAGAGGTTTAAAACGTACCATATTAATTTGCATGTCTTCTACTTCCAAATGTACGTTTTGCGAAGACATTGATGTTGCCATTGATTAATAACATTGAGGCTCCCTTGTATGACTCTTAGATCGAAACTCAAAAAGTCGATTGTCACACTTCACACCAAAATCAATTTTTTGACTTAATGTTTGAGGATTAAGTAAATTTAGCATAAATTTTTTTACCTCATATTGTAATCCATAGAAAAATTGGCTGATGAGTACAACATCATCCCACTTGATATCAGCCGCTAGTTGTCAAAATTGTAAAGCATATAATGACACTAATTGATTGCTTTATCGTAAGATGAGAATCTTGTTGGTTGCAACATGGATTGCATCATGTTCTCCATACATAGATCAAAATTCCGCTAAACATACCTCCAAATTATCCAATATTGGATCACGTTGTTCAAGAAAAGATGAAAACCATGATAAAACAGATCTCAAAAGTAATATTTCAATAAACCTAACTTGAGATCCTTGCGTAGAATAACTCTGAGGTTGAAGTTCAATCACCAATTGGACTTGATTGACAAATCCTCGAAATTTAGATCTTGTGCCATCAAACTTCTCAAACAAACTAATTTTTGATTATCTAATATTTGAATGGTGTTCCATCATAGGTGAGGTAGTATGGTTTGGTATAGATATTGACGCAGCTCCAACCATCTCTATATCTTCACTTCCTACTAATCTTGTTGCTCCTTGTGGTGGTAAACTAAGTTGATACATTGCAATCATTAGCTCTCTCATTTGTTCTTGAATTTGTACCATTGCACTCTTCATTTCCGCAAGCTCTGCCATGATAATACAGTAGGAAGAAAGGTGTCTACTCTCACTTTCAAGAAATGCAGAATAACACACTCAAAAGAAAAAATTCTAGAAATAATATCAATTTAGAAGTGGATACTCCACAACTTCTAATATGCGTATGTCTTATCAAGAAAAAGGGGTAATCCACTCTTAATCAAGAAAAGACAAAGCTCTGATATTGTATGTGTACTCTTGTCAATTTGTCAAGGAGAAGAATTCGATGAAAGTAAATAAATATATGAAACTTCTATTAAGAAGAATAACAAAATAGAAGTAAGAAAGTATGTATATTAAAAGAAATTAAAATGGCTATTGCTACTAGACAAGGAAATTATAGACTCTTGAATCTGGACTAGAAGCAAGAAAGGAATTGATAAGAGTGAAGAAGGCTTCACTCTTGTCTCTATAAATACTATCTAACTAAGAGTTGTGTGGAGATATTTTATAGGACCTCTACACGTGTCTAATTTGCAAGACATGTGTCAAACTTGTACGACAAGTTTTTCACATATGCGCCACATATTTGACTTGTTTCGCAAGCTACTAACATGTGTGACACATGGCTAGTTTGTTTCACAAGCTACCAACATATGCACCATGTGGCTAGCTTGTTGACCAAGTTTCTAACCTACCAATCATCTATAGACATGTATAAAGGTGATTCCGCATATATGAAGCTTCTAGGAAGCTTCTTTATCAGATATTATCAAATCAACTTATTTTATCTATTTCTATTGATTTATATTAATTAAATAATTACTAGAGTAAATCTTATGTTTGTGACATATAGCTATTCAATAACACAAGTAGGGATGCTTTTGATAAAGACTTATTTTGACTAAATACTATTTGGTATTTAATTGGCATGATATAAATCTCACTTATTTCTTCATTTTATAGAAATAAAAAATATACAATAAGAAGTATCATTTTTCTTTGTCTTATCATTCATGCCATTAAATTTTTATAGTATAATTAAAAAATAGAAATATATATTTTTAATAAATTTATTTTTATTTAATCATTTGTAATTAATTTTTTTTATTTTTTAAATTATTTAGTATAAAATAATTTATATAATAGATTTTTAAAATTTAAATAATTTAAAGAATTAAAAATCATAATTTAAATATTTTATTAAAAAATATATACATAGTCTAATAATTCTATTTTAAAATTTTAAAACATAAAAAATAATTTTTTATATTTTTATTTTATTTTATTTTATAAATATATATATTAATTTTATATTTGATCACTATTTTTAAATTGATTCAAAATTTTAATTTAAAAATAAAAATTATTAAATTAATAGTTTTTAAGTTTTAATTTTTAATTTAAATTTTATATTTTATAATTTAATTATTATTAAATTAAATTAAATTAAAAATTTTAAAAATTTAAATATAATCAATAAAAAAAATTAGGATTTCTTTGTTAATTAAAATAAGATCTTATAGTTACCTAAGGTAGCTCCAATATTTATTAAATATTTTATTAAAGCTCCAATTAGGTCTGTTGGAATAATGAGCTAATTGTCAAATAAGAGACAAACAAGAGGAAGAAATAAGGTGGATAGGATTGATAAGGAGCCATGCATTAGAAAATGAATAAATTTTATTTGTATGAAATTTTGTATAGATCTTAATTATTCTTACTTATTTAATCTAGTAATTCATTATGCTATAATATAATATTAAATTATATTTAAAATATTGAATTAATTATTATTTTAATATTTTAATTATTATTTTAATATTTTAAGAATAGCATCATTATCTAAAAGGCGATTCCAATCCCATCACCGTGTATGCGGATCACAAGAACCTTGAGTATTTCATGTCGACATGTGTGTTGAATCGTAGTCAAGCTTGTTGGAGTATGTCTTTGTCAAGATTTGAGTTCATTATGACTTATCGGCCAAGAAAACAACAAGGTTTGTCTGATGTCTTTTCTAGACGTTCTTATTTTGTAGCAAAAGAAGCAGATGCAGCTTTTGAACAACAAAGAATAGCCCTCTGTCAAAGATATACTTGTTAGATACCTTCTAGAACATTCTAGAAGTTTCTTAGAATTCTCTAGAATCTTCCAGAGCCTTCTAATATCTTCCTAGTGTCAAGGACATACTTGTTAGAACCTTTTAGAACATTTTAGAAGTTTCCTAGAACTCTCTAGAACCTTCCAGAGCCTTCTAATATATTCCTAGTTAGTAGAAGTTACTTGAGAAGCTTCCTAGGTAGGAGTATATATTGTAGTCGAGGCTGAAGAGTTCTTCAGTCTCGACAACACATCTCTTGGAGCTCTAGCTCTACCTCTTTGGTGTTGTTTTTGTACTCATCTAATTAATCCAGTTCCTGCCAGTTCTTCTTGAACTTCTTGTTTAGACTTTAAGTATATATTCTATGTCCGTGATATTAATCTAGTTCCTGCCAATTCTTCTTGAACTTCTTGTTTAGACTTCAAGTCTATAATTTGTATCCGTGACACCCTCTTGAAATCGAAGCAATTTCATCTTCGAGCAATGAAATCAACATTGACTGTTGATTCAACTTTTCTTAAGCAAATTCAGTCAAGTATGTCCTCAGACCCCCTTGTTCATGATATCAAGAATAATTCTTCTAAGACTCATGATTTTTCTAAATTCAAGTTCAAGAATAACCTACTATATTTTGAAGGATGCCTATATGTTCCAGAAGGAGAAGCACATTGTCGTATTACGTGTTGTCTTATTTGAGAATGCACTGGGCACCTCGCTATGGAAGGTAAAATTGTGTTTGTAAATAATCAAGAAATTCTAATAGGTTTCATCCATATATGAAGAATATAATTCAAAGTTCAATTCAAAAGTCTTTAAAAACACTCTTCTTAATAACATCAACCATAAATATACTGCAATAGCCTCGTTTCTTTTATAATTAAGCAATTTTTATTTTTCTTTACAAGCCCTAATCGTAATCAGTGAGATTTGACAAGCTATAATTTTTAACCAACTGTCCACTTAGTGTGAAATTTTGCACACAAATGTCAATATAAGCCTTCTACATGCTTAGAAAGATTCAGCCCAATCCAACTTACAGATTGCAAGAAAATGCCCAAAAACCACATTGATGATGCTTGGCTGCTAACTTGAAAATTGATGCAGAAATTCCCGTGGTGATTTCTCCTTTTCCAACCGTTAACTTCAGCTCAAACTTGGTATGTAGCTCAAACTATAAGTCTTCTATCACCATGCTAAAATTTACATTGATCCAATTTATAGATCTTATGTTATCACAGAAACTCTATCCAATCCTAAACTGCCAGCTTCTGACAACCTTTTGTATCAAAGCCCAAATATCTCCTGATTGCATTGTTAGATTAATATAAACTTTTGTATACACTTAGGACATCCAACAATCCAAATAATATCAAATTTTGAAACATAATTGCTACACAGGTTGCACGAATTACTTAAGAACGCAAGCCATCATTGTCTTATATAAAATCCAAAACAACAATACAATCTTTGACTTTGAACAATGATTGCAAAGTCATCCAAAATCCTATGGCAACATGCTTAATGTCCTTGGAATAAGCTTCAAACTAATTATTCAATCCAAAATCCGATCTACAAAATCTATTGTAGTTTGCCCTAGGTAGCCGTTTTGGTGGCTAGATGTCTGATTTCGACTGTGTCCTACAAATGGCCAACCCCTAGGTATCAATTTAACCTATCCTAGGGATTTTATAGCCTGATCCTACCTTCAATTTAATCTTAATATCAATCATGCTAGTAATTTATTTTTTTTACTATATTTTTATTATTTTATGGCCTTTATAAGGCAATAATAGAATTACTATAGCCTAGAAGGTAAAATTACTAACTAATTCTTATCTACTAGCTATTAAGTGAAGAAAATAAACTAAGAAGCTTTCATAAAAATCTTGTTAAAATATGTTGAATTCTTGTTGAATTAAGATAATAGAGTATTAATTGAAAAATCATTTTTAGTCATAGTTTCACCATATAATCATGTCACAACACGACAATGTTTACATGTTCTTTAAGCACGTCATGATTTTCCAACGGCAGGACATTTTGGATACAACAAGACTTTAGAACTTATATCAAGAGATTTTTGGTGGTCTCAAATGTACAAGGTAGTCAAAGACTTTGTACAATCATGTGATATCTGCTCAAGATCAAAGACTTCTCATCATCAAGCTTTTGGACTTCTTCAGCCATTACCTATTCCAGAACAACCATGGTCTTTTGTTTCTATGGATTTCATCATAGATCTTCCAAGCTCAAGATCTTATGACTCTATATTTGTGATAGTAGATCGGTTCACCAAGATGGCATATTTTGTGCCATGCACAAAATCTATCATAGGTGAAGAAACAACTAAGCCTTTTATTGATAATATTTATCGCTATCATGGATTATCTAAGGATATTATATTAGATAGGGAAATTCAATTTGTGTCAAGATTTTGGAGAACCTTTTTTAAGATCTTAAAAGTGGATATAAAGTTATCTTTAGCTTTTCATCCTCAAACTGATGGACAAACAGAGCATGTGAACTAAGTCTTGGAGCAATACTTAAGATGTACCATCAACTACCAACAAGATGATTGGATAGCTCTTTTGCCATTGGCAAAGTTTGCTTATAATAATATGATACATTCTTGTACGCAACAAACATCTTTCTTTGCTAATTATGGTTATCACTCACGACTTGATGCTTTTAACTTTTCAAAATTTGATATTCCAGTGGCAGAAGATTTGGCAAATTGTTTGTCAAAGCTACATGCAATAATGAAGGTGCAATTAAAAGAAGCTCAAGAATGAAAAAAAAATAAATACAGATGCGTATTGCAAGGAACAACCACAATCTAATGTGGGGGACAAGGTATGGTTACTTGGTCACAATATGAAGACTACTTGTCCTTGTGATAAGTTGGATTATCGTAGGCTTGGACCTTTTCCTATTTCTAAACAAATCAATCCAATTGCATATTGATTACACCTATTGGAGTCCGTAAAGATCCATCCTATATTCCATGTGTCACTACTCGAGCCATATAAGACAGTGGATATATAAGGAAGAAGACAAATGCCACCGATCATGTTGTAAATTAAAACATAGTGTGAAAGATATAAAGGAATGTGTTAAAATAAAAAGATTAAGATTAGAAGAAGAGAGGATGAAAAAGAGAAAGGGTTGTGGTTATAACCACATTATCTTGAAGGTTATAATATTTATCACAAGCTCAGGGATGATAGGTAGGCCAAACTACTAATTTCCTGCTGAAATTCCCACTAGCAGTACCAAGTCAAGAAGCCAAGGAATTCTACAGTGAAGTCAAGTGGATTCGAACCCACGTCAACTCCAAAGTAGCTAAGAACTTAACCACACAAGCTTCTTTGACTTGGCAGTGAAGGATGTAGTTCTTTCTCTTTTATCTCTAATCTAATCTTAATTGTTTTTTCTACTTATTAGATTTTTTTTCTATTTTATCTTAAATCTACTTTACCTTTATTCTCTTCTATTTTAGATCTAAACTTAAATGTTGTGGGCTGAAATTAGAAGAGAAGTGGGTAGAAAAAAATGGTAGTAAGAAGGTAGAATAGAAATTTACCTCAAAAGGGGAGATTCCTTCAAATTAATCCAAAAGAAAGGATTGAAGAGGTGGAAAGATATGGCTGAGGTGTCTCTTTGACCAAGGGAAGAAGGAAGACCAGGCCGGGAGGACAAGAAGGGGGTCGTGAAGAAGAAGAGAGGTTCTTTTTGGAGAGATAGGGTTTCCTTTTGATAGGCAGTAGACGTTTTTGTGTGTAGAAGAAGCTTAGAGAGGATTTTAAGTGAAATTTTTTGTGGGTTTGTAGTAGACAAGATAAGGAACATATAGAAATAATTTTCATGTCTTTTGGTTAAGTATCAAGGGAGATATGAGTCGTCAAAGTTGCAGGTGTTTAAGACTAGGGCAGTGAGGTTTACTAAATTTCGGGCCTCGGCTCTTGAGAACCATTTGGACTTTAGAGGCAAAATTTGTTGGGGTTGTGTTTCTTATTGAGTTTACTACTTTGAATCAAAATCTTAAGTCAATATGATCTTTGAGCAAAGAGTTATGAGTGAAATTGTAACCGGATGTAGGTGAAAAGAGAAATAGAGTGAAAGCAGAATTGGGGTTTGTATGGGCAGAGTGTGTGTGTGGGTTTTTTGGGTATGAATGAAGTTAGGGAGTGAATTTGAGTGTGAAATTTGATAGACGTGATCTAAGAAAGTTAAGAAAGAGATGAGGGTAAGTTTGATACTCATTTATCTTATAAAAAAAATGTTATGCTCTTTCAAAGTGATAGGGGTCTATTTCTAAGTCAGTGAAGTTTGGGGGAGCATATCTTTGTGATCAAAGTAGCATTTCGAGTAAAATTTGTTGGGGTTTGTAGATATATGAGTCTATTAAGTTGTGTAAAAAACTGATTGCTATTGGAGTTATGGTTAAAGAATTATGAGGAAATTTGTAGTCGGATCCAGAGTTGGTAGAAGACAGAATTAAAGGAGGAGAGTAGAGTCTATAACTCTATTTCCAAGAGGAGTTTTGGAGCAAAAATTGGAGGATGTTTACAACATAAAGCAAGCAACAAGCCTACCAAATTTCAATACTTTGGGTTTTGATAATGAGGAGCAATGAAGGTGTGAAGCAAAGGGGGTCTAGAATCAAAGGCAGCATGGAGGGGTTTCTTTGACAACATGGTTCTCTCCAACTACATGAGCTATAATCAAAAGGATTATGGGGTTTGCTTCTTTACTTCCTTAAGTACTTTGTGTTCAAATTTTGCTTCAATTGATATGATATCCTAGGATTTATGGGCAAATTTGAAGGCGGGTTTTAAAAGGCAGAATATGGCAAGATTAATAAAGTATGTTTTTATGTAAAATCTTCAGTTTTATGAACTTTATGAATCTCTTCTTGCACTTAAGAAACGAGAGGCACAAAAGACCCAGTGTTTCTTAGGGTTAAGACTCTCACCTCCCACACTTCCTATAGAAGTGGACAACGATGAAAAATTCGAGGTTGAAGAGATTTTAGATTCAAAGCGGTGTCGAAATCAACTAGAATATCTTGTACATTGGCATGGATATAATATTAGTAAACGCACATGGAAGCCATCCAAGAATCTAGCAAATACATCAATAAAAATCAATACATTTCATCGACAATATCTGTCAAAACTAAGATAAAAAAAAAATCAAGAAAATCTTTGCTATAAAACAAAGCAGGTTCTATAGAGATTTCATCCTATCTTGTATATTGTTTGTTATTTCTTTAGATTTGTTTATGCTAAAGAGATGGAGGATGAACAATCAATGAATTCAGCTCAAGAGTGATTATTTGCTGATTTATTAGACAAGACATTATGACTATCACAACCTTCAAGATGACACAATAGAGATGAAGATCCTCAAGAACAACATGTCCTTCCTTGGATTTATGGCAAAATACAACGTGTTTGGTATCACGACCTTGGAAGAGACTCCCGATGTTTGGTGATACTTTTAAAGGTAGAAACTACTTTTGATGGTGTTCCTAATGTTTCCTTTGAAGGGAGTTATGAAGGCCTCAATAATGATCAAATAACAGGGTGGTCCTCTCGCCCTGGTATGAGACATTATCGATGGCTGAAAAGACCTATCAACTACCTTCAAAGGAAACAAAGAGCAGAGTATGTGGCAAGCACAACTTGACGTATCCTAGACTTCATCAACATGTAATTATGGCTTTTCGTGGAACTCGTCCTTAGAAGGGGGAATAATGTCATGCATATAAGATTTATTCCAATAATTATCTAATTAATATAAATCAATAGAAATAGATAAAATAAGTTGATTTGATAATATATGATAAAGAAGCTTCTTAGAGGCTACATAGATACGAAATCACCTTTATACATGTCTATATATGATTGGTAGATTAGAAACTTGGTCAACAAACTAGCCACATGGTGCACATGTTGGTAGCTTGTGGAATAAATTAGCCATGTGTCACACATGTTGATAGTTTGCGGAATAAGTCAAGTATGTGGTACACATGTGGAAAACTTGTCATGCAAGTTTGACACGTGTCTTACAAATTAGACACGTGTAGGAGGTCCTATAGAATATCGCCAAATAGCTCTTAGTTAGATAATATTTATAAAGGCAAGAGTGAAGCCTTCTTCGCTCTTGTCAATTCCTTTCTTGCTTCTAATTCAAATTCAAGAGTCTATAGTTTTCGTGTCTTGTTGTTTTTAAGCATATTACAATTTAGAAGATAGAGACAAGCCACAACACTTACTAATCTCTCTTTTATTAAAAAAAAGTATACAAAAGATGACTAATAAAACCTATAAAAGAAAAAACTTGTTATCTAAAAAAATACATATTATTGAATTTAAGGTTTTCTAGTTTTTATCTTTATTTTAAATAAAATTTAATATTTTTTTTGCAATATCAAAAGATTGAATAGTCTTTTTGAAAATACATCAGTTATATAATTAAATACATAATATAAAATCTAGTTGCTATATTTTAATATTATAAGAAAAAAAACTTTGTAATTAGAGAGTTTATGATTTAAATAAAATATTATAGCCAAATGCAAGATTTTATATATTGAAAATGACTTTATATTATGTATTAGATCTAAATACAGGTAGCATTTGTATTCTTATTGTCTTTTATTTTAAATATGTTATAAATAATATAAAAGTATTTATAAATAAAAAAATTTATAGTTTATTTTTTAAGAAATATAAATATGCAAGCATAAATTAAATTCAAGTAAAAAAATTATATATGGCTAAATTTGATAAATATATTAATAACAAATATACTTTAGATTTGAGCAAAATCTAAAAGCTATTGTATATTTTTAAAAATTAAAAAAATTAAAAAAATTAAAAAGATTTTAGCTTAAAAGATACATATAATCAAAATTGGTTTAAATCTTGGTTTTAATCAAAAGACTTTTTTAATAGCTAACAAGGACTTAAAATATTTTTGGAATAATAAAATAAAATAAAATATTAGATTTTTTTTTACTTGGATACAAAGTTTTTTTTTTTTTTTCTTTTTTTTCCAAAAATTAAATATTTAGAAATAGAATTTGAAGAGATGTTAAGCTTTTAGACTATATGCCATTAGAATTATCTATTCAACTTAAAATTTTCTAATTACAAGGCATCTTGGTAATTTTTATTTTTAGCTATAAAAAGTTTTAATTTAATAGTGATTTCTTGAGATGATAAAAAATAATAGTAGTTTGTGTTTTTTAGTCACATATTCAAAAATTTCATATTAAAAGGTATAAATGATAAGGATTTTTTTCCATTCCTTAGCTTAAGATTATTATTAAAAAAATATTAAAATAATACTATTGAGATTTTAGAAATTACAAAAGTATTATTAATATTTTATTTTTTAGTAATATTTAGCAATAAATTCTAAGTGAGTATATATATAATTCTATATTAGATATAAAAAGAAATAAGGACAATACATTCTACCTTATGGACAACATAAATAGATTTGCCTTATTTTCGGTTTTAAGTTATATTGATTAAGGAAATCACTATGTGGACACCTCCCCTTTTACTATGTAAACACCCTCCATGCCAAGCACCCTCCTATACACATAATAAAACATAGGCTAAAAGTACATAAACTAGTTTTAGGATAAATTTGTAATAAAAGATTTTCTTAAAAAAATTAATAAGCTTTTTAAAGTGAATAAAAAATTTACATGAAATGTATTTTGAAATTTTGATAAATTTAAACAACAACAACAAAAAAAAAAGTAGTGCCATAAGCCATTACTCACAAATTTATTATTGTAAATTTACCTTAAAACTTTTTAGTATAAATAAGAATTTTATTGTGTACATGTGTGGATATCTACCTAGCGGTTCTCTTGATTAAAATTAGTTTCATATTAGCAATTCTAAAACTCAACAAGGCTACTATGGACAAACAAATTTGGATGAGCTTATTCATTAGTTAGTAAATTAGTGAGTTTTTTAAAACTTCTTTTTTATCACTTTATTTTAAAAATAAAAAATATATTTTTTTATCAATAGACTAAAAATGAATATAGATTATTAGTGTTGTACAAAGATAAATATTGGTAACTAAGAAATTATTATTAACAATGTTCTATTTTTAATAATTTATTTATTTATCTCAATATGGCTTAGATCTTTTATTGCTCTTCAAAAAATCAAGTCTATAATAAAAACTTCTTATGGGATAGCATTCAATCTGTTATATATCCAAATCTTTTATAAGTTTCTTAAGAAATATGTTGCAAATCCAAAAAAGATGGATGCTCAAGAATATTTAGCTAAAAGAAGCATTATGAGACTTTTTCTTTAAATAGATTATAAATGCTTTAAAATATAGAATATTATTAAATATAAATTAATACTAATTAAACTATTATTAATTTAAAAATGGTGGTTGAATTTTTATGGACTTTAAATATTAATTACAAATAGAGTAGCAATTCCAAAAATTAGAATAAAATAGAAAAAATATGAATTAAGATGGTTAACTTTCTACACCTAAAATTAACCAATTTATTTCATGAAGTTTGGAATAAGATCATTTAGTGGGATTATTACCTCTTGCTCATTAGTAGACATGTTTTGTTGAAAATAACTTATAATTTACACAAAAAAAGTGCATTAAGCCAAATGTATTCAAATTACTAAATTTTTAGTAATTGTTATAGATAATAACTAAAAAAAAATTCAATTGTCTTTCTAGAAGATGAAACATTTTGGAACAATTTTTTTTTTATAGATGAAATATTAATAGTACAATATAAGCAATGGTGTATAAGCAAGAAATAATAATTAGGTTGATCTTCATTAATTAATAGATAACTATACTCTAATATTTTTTGTCTAGTTCCTCACTTAATATATTGAAATTCAAACATATTATATTGTTTAATATGCTAACACAATCCAAAATTAAGGTATATAAAGTTGGCACTCAATTTAAGACACTTCACTATAAGTTATTAATATCTAAGGTCCTAAAATTTGGCTAATCTCTTAATATTAATAGTGAGCTTTATAAAATACAAGGATTTGTCAAACTTAAAAATATGGCAATACAAACAAAAAAAAACAATAGAAAAGAAGATATATATATATATATATATATATATATATAAATATATTTTTTGGTTTTGAAGAAGACTTAATATTTGATCCTAGAATGTATTATTAGTTCACAAGTATAAAAATGGTTACTTATATAGTATAACTAAAATAAGAAATTAATTAGTAATACTCATAGTTTATAGAATTTATAAAAAATAAAATGAAAAAATATATTCAACTTATCATTTCAATTTAATTAGAAGGATGTAAGCTAGTTCTAATCTAGGACACAGAACCACAAACCAGCTTAGAAATTTCATTTCTTTGTATACTTTATATGTTTTGTACATAAGAAACAATCCTTCATAGATTTTGCAAATACTTCCAAGCACATCAAATTTGAAATTAGACTACTTCTATTCTTTGTAAATTTGTCATAAGTCCAAGACAATAGAAAATATGAAAAGATTTCTTATGGAAACATTATATTTTTGCAATAATAGCAATAAACAATTGAACAACAAAGCATATAATGGATGGCTCAAAATTTGTTAGATGCAAGAATAGGAATGAAAATTCAATAGAACTCGAGTTCCATTGCATAGTTTAATAATCACATAATGTAATCATATGTGTTGAAGACATGACATACCATTTATGAGTTGTACGCTAGGTTGTCATTTTTATTTTCCCTTATTCTATTAGGTCTGCTTTGATCTCTGGATAATAGGTCCTACTGAGCATTGTATCTGTTTTCCTTCAATTACTTCAAGCATCAAGTATGCCTCCTTTTACGTCATACTAAAACAAAACTGAAAGAAAACTAATAGAGCCAAGAATCTGCTTGTGACCAGGTTGCTAGATTTCAGTCTAATTGCAGACCAGGGTTTTTCCATATTCAATTTTGTGCTCCAATTATAGCCTTTGTAATACAAATAGGGTGTCATCGAATCTCTACTGTATTAGATATTGTCGTCGATGAAGTTGAATCTATCTTGCAGTTAGACTATGTATCCCCACTCATTTCCCACATACCATCCACAGGCGGGCCCACTTTTGAGCCTGCCTTACATTCAAATTCCATCTTTCCATTAGTACCAACCAGAAATGCACAGGAGCTATGAACCACAATTGTAGTGAGGGATTAATGCTCGTTTGAACACCAATGCTCTACTCAAAGAATAAATGAGACTTCACCATTAGTTAGTTGGTCTATCACAGTGTCCTACTCTCTTGCTGCATAATCTTGCTACAACTGACTTTGTGAAGTCCTTATATCTCTTGTGGGGCATAAACGATAGACAGAAATGAATCCTTAATCACTAAAAACGACAAACAGGGCTTGATCACATCATCCTGGTAGGCGATCGTCAATCACAGCAGCTAATGAACAGGAAGACCGTGTTTGATCAAGGTCTCTGCAATAACCTTCCTAGACTGATCACAAAGCTCATCGGCATTTTTACTGCGGATAGCTGGGTGGACAATCATTTTCACAACGCCAGGCCGTAATGTATATTCTAAACCATTTGGCATCAGCTTGCCTGAGCCAATTAACGTTATAGGTACAACTGGCACACCTCCCCTGGCCGCCACAGAAAAAGCTCCTTTCTGCGTTGACAAGACAACCAAACCATCATGAGCCCGCTGCAGTGGAATAGTACCCGTGCATTAAATTTGTGAGTGCAGGAGACTATCAACACACGCAAGCAAAAATTTAGTAACTCGTTTCAGACTTTTCAAAGCCAATTTAAGAGAAAAAATATTAAAATGGATTCACAGCATGAAGTTTCGGACAAGTGCAAAGTCGATCCGTAATGAAAATACATATCTAACTTTAAAATTTAAAACTCAAATTACATCAATTATTTACATGAATCTCTGAAGTTACAACGGAGATACACAGTTGTTTTATGAATTGACTGTAATAAATGCTTCTGAACAGACCACGCTAAACAGCCGTTGAGAAAAGGAAGGCACTCCCAGACAAGTTCGAGTATATCCAGCATGACATACCTTGAAGGCAGCCATTGCTCCATCCGTTGTCCTTGTGCCCTCAGGGAAAAATAGAACAGACACGCCTTCTTTAACCAGCTTCATGCAGGTCTTCAGGCATTCCTGTGACCACAGACCACACTTTAAGAGACTATTGTAATCACCACCCCTATTATAATTACCCCATTCTAGAGCCAACAATGAATTCTCGAATGCTCAATCTCTACGTAAGTTGTCAAAGTTGTGTGAACACGAAGCCTTGTCATTCCGTACATTAAATGATGTGTTCACTACTGAGCTACTAAATATCGTTTTGTAACAAGTTAACATCACCACTTTGCGTTTGATACTTAGCTCAAGTAACTGCATAGCCAGAGATTAAGCCACAGCTTCATTGCACAGACGTACCAATTGACTCCTCTTGTCCATACGCTTTAGGGGAATGTGGCCCGTCATGTACATGGACCAACCAATAATCGGAATGAGGAAATTGCTGGTCTTGCTAATGAACTTAAATGGCCGTCCCAATTGAAAGAGTGTATAGATGTCCAAAAAGCTTTGATGATTGGCAACATACACTGCACCCTCATCAGATGCTGGAAGATTTTCCCAACCTTCAATCTCAGTTTTATAAAACAAAGACGTTGTCAAAATTGCCCACACCTGTCACCACAAAGATAAATAATAAGCTAATAAAATAAAAACCTTCCTCCACAAACCCTAATGTCACTGGGTATTATCATGTTAACGTGGTTCATGAGCAGATATTGAGGAAGAAGTAGACTATGCACAAGTAAATAAGTCCTTGCATACACACCAACATTACTTAATTGCATAAAAATTTGACTAGCTTGAGTAGAAACGAGCTCAAGGGATTTTTCATAATGCAGACAAGAATCCAACCTTGTTCACAAGGTGCTGAGCTCTTCTACGTTGCTTGTCGAGTAAGAGTACAAAGGGCTGCAATATCAGCATGACTACGAACAACGGTATAGCCACCGCAAATGTTGTCAGATAGAAGAGGATTGCTCTCACCCTCTGAGCCAGAGTGACATCTGTGCAAAATTCAATTAAAAAAAATAAGTCGCTCCATAGTCTACAATTCCTTCGCTGCATCAAGAAACTCTTCGCAAGGTAGGGCACACGAATGAGCTGTTTAGAACCCATAAATCGAGTAAAGAAATCTAATATGTTTTACTCATATGAGCACGTGGATATAAGGGATCCATCGAAGCAAATACAAACTACTAAACCCAAAAAACAGTCGAGAGAGATATCTCACCGTCCCAATTCTACCTGAAGCAGGAGGCGTGGCTGCGTCTGGCTCGAAGGCAGCTCCTCCCTGCGCCGAGGACGCTGCCGCCGCGTGGCACCTACTACCTGCATTCCGGTTGCGTTCTTCGCAGACATGTCCAAGGTGACATAGGAACTTATGATGAGCTCGTAACGCGAGAGAACCCTGCAGGGAAGAATGGCTGCTGCTCAAGCTGACTTGGGTGACGGATCTTGTCCCTGTCAACGTGCGATGCCACAAACTAAGGCCCAAAGACCCAAACTCAAAACCTACCGCAATCAGCAAAACTGTGGCAACAGAGCAATTCTGGTTTGAACAATCAATGTAAGAGGCTTGCAATGCTTATGCAGGGTCTATCTGAAATACAATTGTCAAAGAGCAACTATACCTAAGCCAGACAACGGCCAGGACGACTTTGAGGTAGAATCCAACCGCGAAGCTCCAGCCAGACCACACACGGCAACCGAAGGTTGTCTAAAGCTCTCGCTTTTAAAAACTATCGAAGGGCGTGTTGTTCCGGGACCTAGTCTCCCGGGCCTGCAGGCGACCATCATTTCTCCAAACTCCCAGTGCAACCTAACAACTTGAAGTAGGCCGAAATCCCAGAACAGTGGGTCCAAAGCACAAAACTGATGGATAGAATCACCAACACCACGGAGACTCCTTCCTTCTCGAAAGCACACAATGAAGATTGATTCGGTCCAGCCCGCACCACAACCTTCACACAACGATCAACTTCGATTCTACCTTCTATTCAACACATTTTACCACTTCCAGGAATGCTTAGCCCAACCGCGTGCTTCCTCGTTGAATTTTCACATGACCGCCATATCTGCTAGGTGTACTCAGACATGAACCACAACTTCCAAGACGAGATACATTCACTCTGCCAGGCTTCTCAGTAACAACTAGTGTTCTAAAATGTTTAGGGCTACCTTAATCTCCAATCTGCATGGATACTAGGAGCGCGTAGTGGAGGACGGTGATTGGTGGTGTCATATCAGCATTTATCAGAATATCCTGTTTCGTTTCCTACCTGATACCCACCTCTTAGTCCTAACATTTCGATGGTTTGATCTCCTAAACTTGTTCTTCGAAGCTCAAGTGGCTTGTTTACAAAGCTTCGTAACCACAGGTGAGTGTTAAAACGTGAACCCAGCAAATTTGGTCAATATTACTCGTTACTCATACGTCACAAATGAGCATCAGTTTCGGAGGTGTTTCTAATTGGAAAATCATCCCCAAAGTGAGAATAGCGGAGGTCGTTATCCGCATTTGATGGGTGGGATACTGCAGCTGTCCATCGGACGGCGACGGAGCAAAACAATCCCTGGCCACCGTTTCGATGCTAGTGTTTTGTGGGTTGCCGTGAGTTCTCACGCGCCAGGTGGGCGCACAACACGCCGTTATTACATTAGAAAGTTCAGCGTCAAAATTAGAGTTGTATACGACAGCTTTTCAGTTGAGAGTTAATGGCAATTTGAAAGTGATGGTGTAGAACTTATCCCACCAGCAGAGAAGTTGGGGCCACCCCAATGCTTTCCATTAAGAATTGAAGCTGAATTTTGAAAAGAATGTGTTGAATAAACCTTGAACAAAAGTTGAGATAACATCAACTAACAAAGAGGGTATGTTGTTTATTTTTCTAAAGCAATTCTTAGCACTGGGACCATGTCTTAGGTAACATTTTACACCTCAGACCTTTTTTGGCTCCAAGTTTTCTAACGTAAGGCAACCCTGAGAGAATAGAAACTTTGAACTGTGTAAACATAACAATTAAGAAGATTACAAGCCCACCTTAGTATTTCTTTCTGAAAAAAAAAAAAGAAAAAAAAGAAAATCAAGAAAATGGAAAGTTTTCCTTTTGTATTTGGAATCACGGTGTTTCCATTCCTGCAGCAGTTCTATCTTTGCAGTGTTGCGCAGCTCAGTTTGGATTCGAGAGCACCCAGAAGCGTTAAGTATGAAATACTTGATGTGGAAACTGTGAAAATGTGTCCTATTTCTACAGTGTCTTTCTATTTTATACTGGTTAAGTTTTAGATTAGGCACCAATGAGATCCAGTGTCACTGTAGTAATGCAAACGAGACTTATTCTGCAAATTGATAGAAAACTAGCAAGTTTGATCGATAAGTGAAGTGCTCTGAGAATAATCACAAGAATGTCAAGTAGGCTTGCACTGTCACATTCACGCGAGATTGCAGGTGACTTCCTGGCTGTGCAGATTGGACATGGATGGTGTATGAGTGAGAATAATGCGACCAGCATTTATGATTTGCACTGGAAGTTTCGCTTATGTAACCTACAACTTGTAAGCAAACAGTGTACAGGCGTATTGAAATAATGTGCTAAACATCACTCTTAAAGGGTCTTCTCAAGCCTTACAGGAATGACAAATTGAGGCTAATTGAGTTCTATCATTCGCTTTGCTAGAAAAAGGTATAATGCATCGGTGCATAGAAAAAATAAAAGATGAAGTTGGAATTCTTCCCTTTTAAATACCGGTCGTGCCACGTATCCAACATAATGTATCACAGTCCATGGTCTAGTGAACGGTGATAAGAAAAATCTTCAAGGTGTGATACATTTCTATGTAGTTTAGCCCATGCTAATCGGTTTGCTTGTAAATGAACATGGCTTCAGAAACTCCTAAAACATGAGATTGTTTGGCACTTAGAGTAACAGATGTTCCACGTGTGGCAAGTTCAACAGACTAGTCAGAATTTTCAAATTCGATATTTGGATATGGAATTAACAGACTGCCTTGGAATTGCATGGGATAGTATTTCACCTCAAAAAGCTCAAGCTGTCTGTTTGACATGCTTTGGGACTGTTTTTTTAAGCAAAAGGAGCAGAAAGGTTTGAGAGTGGCGGAAACTAGATGGATGCGGCAGATATTGCATGGAAACAAATTATTGCTGCCTCCATTCTCCAAAGGATCATGAGCAATGCGCCATGGCTCGTGGATCGTCAGGCATCTCCCATTAAAGAGGGATTGCCTCTGACATGATCAGAAGCCATAATGGGCCCTTATTTCTTGTACGTAAAGGCATGAGTTCCCAGTGTGTGAGGAGAACCAGCCTGAGCACCACTGTAGCGAAGAAGACGAAGAAAGAAAGAAGAAGGGCCATGGCAGTGTTAAGCAGGTTGTTTGCTGATTCACTTTTCTCCGAAGCTCTTCGCACGCCAGGACTGTATTAGCGAATTCTATTATCGTGATAGAATTCTTCAGGTTGAGAAATTAAACCAGATTAAAGGTCGAGAGGTGGAGCTTTGGTTCTTTTTTTTCCTCAGAAACTTTGTTGGTGAAGCCATGACGTGGAGCGTCAAAATGGATATCGGAGCGGACGGGGTAGCTGTAATCGCAATCGACAACCCGCCTGTTAACTCATTAGCGATTCCCGGTGAGCGGATCACTTGTTGGATCTTCTGAAGCTGGGTTTTCTCTTTTTACTTTGAGCGTGGGTTTTGTGGGGTTTCGATGTCAAACTCGGGTGTAGTTTTTGTTTCTGAGCAGATGTACATCATTCAAATGTCCCCACCTACTTAGAGTTACAGACATTGTACAAACCTTAATTTGCACCAATTCTGCTCACAACACTGCAATCTCCTGTTATTTCACCATCCGGGTGGCGTGACACAATCATGAAATTAGAGCCCTTTTCGTCCCTCTCGTGATACTGCCCAATTTCTTGGTAAGCATGTTCCTCCGCCATGTGAATGTGTAGCACTTGGAGAAACTTGCCACTACCCTGCCTCCATTTCCAAGGCTGTCATCCTGACGCACTCATTCCCAAATCTTTTATTAAACTGGGTTGGATACCCTCGCCTTGTTGAATTTGATCTCATGGCAGAGGCATTCTTGCTCTAATTGTTGGACACGACATTGGACACAAGCAGCTCGGGCATGAACAGCAGATCGCCTTCCTGCCAATACATCTTAATGACGCAGGACTTAAAGCACACAAGTCATTGTCAAAGTTCCATGCCTTGTGGTTGATAAACATGGATCGGCATGGTTGAACAGCATCTGCCTAGCGATTACCATAAGGGGGACGCGGATCTTATTTTCTGAAGTTAAAAACAGGGAGTTTATGTGTTTCAACCTACTCGTGCTACTGCAGTGCAGTTGGAATTTGATGTGTCTGGATAGAAACCAGGCACTCCCTTTTTATGCACTAATTGGCGTTATTGAAACTTGTACATGTATCAGAGCGACACCTTTTTGTACATAACCGCAATTGTCGAACACAACAATCTAGAAGTTAGAAACCAGTAGACAGGGTGTCACTCTGGACTTTAGGTCGTGCCAACTTTGGTTGCACTCGTAGCAAGATCCTTGGTTATCCTTGTCTTTTTATGTTTCTCAATTAGGACTTGACAGCTCAACTTGGAATGGGAGCGAGCTGGAAAACATTGGTTGTGGTTGCTTTAATATTCCAATGCTCTCTTCAACTGACCTGTACTCGAACATGTTAATGCCCTAATATTACGAACATATAATCGTGGATTTTCAAGTGTTTCAACGTCAATATAGGTTCTAAAGGAAAGGAAACAATTTTTCTGGTGCAGTGCTGGTAGATTTGAAGGAGAGGTACAATGAGGCAAATGCAAGAGATGATGTTAAGGCCATTGTTGTCACAGGTATTCGTTGATTTCATGTTTGTATGTAGTTCGTGATCTTTTTGGCCGGAGGGGAACAGTTGATTTTACCTTTTCGTGATGAAAATGTGATAGTTGTAATTCTAAGAGGTCCGATAAGCACTCGAGTTTGCGATGTTAGCTTAAAACTGTTCGCAAGGTGCTAAAACTTCTTGAACTATTTCAGGAGCTAATGGAAAATTTTCTGGCGGTTTTGACATTTCAGTATTTTCAAAACTGCAGAAGGATGGTAAGTGTCGGCATTGCTCCTGGACAAAAATTACGGAACTAAATTGTGTTCAAATAGTAGTGGTACACAGAGATGTAGAAAAGAATAGTGCTTCTATTTGAAGGATGTGCTGCGGCAGGAGTACAGTAGTTTTAACTCTCTGAGTGGTGCTGTGCTTGTATGCAGGTTCGACTGGTTACGTGAACCGCGCATTAGGATTAAATATGGAGGATTTCACAGAGACCAGCAAGCCCACAGTTGCAGCAGTACCAGGATTGGCACTTGGTGGTGGGTTGGAATTAGCAATGGTATATCATGGAACTTAACGTAATGTTTGCAGCGTGCTCGCACATACACAATAAATTGAACACATTGTTCCAAACTATGTGTTTCAGTATTGTTTTGCCGCAGTTGGATTTTTTGAAGCCTTCACCTCCATCTTACTACCCATTAAGAGTAAAAAAAGGATTGATCCTGATCATTGAGACGAAATCGTATCTGTGGCCCCAGTTAAAACATGACTTTTTCTCTTCTTTTTTTTCTTTTTCTTTTTCTTTTTGTGGAGTTCTTGTTTCATTTCTTTCCTCATTGTTTCTATGTAGTTTATGTTGAAATTATATAAAATAGAGTGTTAATATTATGTTTCGCATTTTTTAAGTTTTTAATAGTGGTTTCCATTTGCAGTAGGAATTGGATTTGATTTTGATCCCCCCCCCCCCCCCTTCTTTTCTCTTTGTTTGAAGTCATGCCATGCACGGATTGCGACTCCTAAAGCACAGCTTGGACTTCCCGAGCTTCAGCTGGGCATCATTCCTGGTTTTGGTGGTAAGTATTTATTGTTTTCTTTGCCTAGTTCGCTAGGTTTTTTTAATTTAATTTTAATAAGGATGTTATTGCTTTTAGTTTACTTTTGCATGCCTCAGCTAAGTCGTGTGGAATCTCACTTCTGGAATCTCTTGCAGGGACGCAGCGGTTGCCTCGTTTGGTTGGTCTGACAAAAGCACTCGAAATGATGCTGGTAAGTTCTACAGCATGACATTGTGATATTTAATCTTCTGTAGTGAACATTTTTCTTCAGATAACAGAAAGTCTTTACCAGTGTGTGGCAACCTCTATTAGGCTTTCAAGGATGAGATTTGTTGTGATCATTGCTTTCACGTGTTCTGCTTTTCCAGTACGTTAACTCAGTCTGTGTTTGCTGTCAACCGTGTGGCCTACAGCTATCAAAACCTATTTCTTCAGAGGAAGGCAAGGAGCTTGGGCTTGTTGATGAGATAGTTGCTCCAGAAGACCTCTTGACCATTGCACGTCGATGGGCACTTGACATTGCCTTAGGAAAGAGGCCTCGCTTGTCTTCCCTACAGCGCACAGACAAGCTAGAATCTTTGGGTGATGCTCGGGAAATCATCAAATTTGCCCGAGCTCAAGTCAAAAAAACTGCGCCTAATCTGACTCATCCTCTATTATGTCTTGATGCTGTGGAGGAAGGAGTGGTTGCTGGTGGCTATCGTGGTGCTTTAAAGGTAATATTTTTTTCTCTTCATCCCTTGACAGGGTTTATGCATGTTCCTTCGAACTTGGGAGTGTGTCAGTGAGAGGAAGTTTTTCTCACAAACTACTGACACATTTTCTATACTAATCCTTACAGGAAGCCGAATTATTTGCAGCTACGGTCGTCTCAGACAACGCCAAGGGCCTTGTGAATCTGTTCTTTGCTTTAAGAGCCACAAGTAAAGTAGGTGTTTCACATGTTTTGCTTCTCTGCTTTTCAATTTTTTGTGTTCTCATTATATGTGGTAGATGTCCTTCATATCAGAATTATTAGGTTGTATGCTTCTGTTAACTAGGTTTACATATGTAAGTAACTACCTGGAGTCATCGAGTTAGTTATTCGCCTGATGCCAGCGATTGTGAACGTCATGCTAGTTAATTTGCGGTTGCAGGTGCCAGGAATCGTCGAGTTGGGTTTAAAACCAAGGAAGATAAAGAAAGTGGCAGTTGTTGGAGGAGGACTTATGGGTTCTGGAATCGTTACTGCATTGATATTAAGCGGATATTCTGTTCTTCTGAAAGAGATCAATGATAAATTTTTACAGGCGGGACTTGAGCGCATTAAAGGTACTTTTGTTGTGCTATGGCTTTTGGTGAAACTGGCGATGAAGTTACGTTCAATGCAAAATATAAGGTCAGAACTGGTTACATTTCAACGTGTAAAAATCGGCTCATTTACTATCCAATGGTATCCTGATATTTGAATCGTCATTCACCTTTATGTACAGCAAACCTTCAGAGTCGTGTGAAGAAAGGGAAAATGTCCCAAGAAAAATTCGAGAAGATATTATCACTTGTGACGGGTGTCCTGACCTATGAAGACTTTAAGAGTGTGGATGTGGTGATTGAGGTACTCGGGGGGGATCTATGTGGGTGGTTTGGTTTGTGACTGTTGACAGCTTGCATACTCAGTTTCGTATGAATTAGTGAGTCCGATAGCTGTCTTTCAACAGAATATGAACGTGATTACTTTTATCTCTCATGATCATTTGGAAATATTGGTTCTTGTCATGTTTGAGGTTCACTCCGTATTATCAATTGGCATACTTGGTAAGCTCTTAGATTCTGATTGTTTACTGATTGTTGGGTCGTTGGCAATCATTAGGCTGTGATTGAAAATATCGACCTCAAGCAATCGATATTTGTCGATCTGGAGAAGAACTGTAGAGCTGACTGTATTCTATCCACCAACACATCTACTATTGATCTCAATGTTCTGGGTGCTAAAACACGCTCTCAAGACCGCATCATTGGTGCACACTTTTTCAGGTTCTCCACCTGCCGTTATGCCTTGAGAAAGACGCTAATGCAAACCATTTTTGCCCCGCTAAAGATCTAGCTAAGTTTTTGTTTGCATATTTTTAAGAATAATACTCTTATAGCCCTTGCTTTTTATTGACAGCCCTGCACATATCATGCCTCTTTTGGAGATTGTTCGAACAGACAAGACGTCACCGCAAGTCATAGTGGATCTCATGGCCCTGGGGAAAGCCATCAAGAAGACAACAGTCCTTGTTGGAAACTGCACAGGGTTTGCTGTAAATCGGGTCTTCTTTCCGTACACCATGGCAGCTATGATGCTCTCTGACCTTGGGGTCGACATTTATCGTATAGATAATGCTATCAAGTCTTGGGGCATGCCAATGGGACCATTCAGGTGGGTCGTCTCTCTGCAGTTAATGAACTTATCATGAGAACTTTTTGTGTGGAGTAGCTCGTGTATGTGATGAGAATCAGGAAACCTGTGCAAATCTCTCATTACCTTTTTTCTGGATTTACGAGCTAATTTCTTGAGCGTGGAATATGTTATTGGTGTGCAGACTGACAGATTTGGTCGGTTTTGGAGTCGGGGTGGCAGTTGGTACTCAAGTCGTGACCTCGTTCCCTGATCGAGTATATATTTCTCGACTGGTTCCAAGAATGTTGCAATCTCAGCGCTTGGGTGAGTAAAGCCTTTTCTCCATTGATCATATTACTTTTCTTTGTAAGTCAACTCTTAGCGCATGAAACACCAGCAACCTCAAAGCCCTGTGTTTCTTGCAAAGCACTAGGTCAGGCTTATGAAACCATAGGAAAACTAGTCGTAATGTCTATTCTATTGACAGGAGAACAAAACGGAAAAGGATTCTACATTTATGATGAGAAGCGAAAGGCTCGTCCAGCACCTGAAATTAAAGATATCATCAAAGAATCTCAAGAGGAAGCTGGCATCATGCCCGATGGCAAGGTGGGTAGCTTATGAAGGAAAAAGCTGCTGCATCTGTGTTTCAGTTGCTCTGATGTAATTCGTTTCTAAAGTCTTTAGCTTACCTTGCACGTCAATATTGTTTCACTTTCTTCCATTTAAGAAGTGGACATGCTGGGCGTGGCTGTGGGTTTGCAGCCTTTGGAATTGACCGACAAAGACATAGTGGAGATGATTATGTTCCCAGTCGTGAATGAAGCTTGCCGCGTGTTGGCTGAGAAGATAGTTGTTCAAGCCTCTGACTTGGATATTGCCTCGGTTTTTGGCATGGGCTTTCCTCCATACAGGTGCGACGAGCCTTCGCATTTCATTCTTAGTTCGACTTTCCTCTCTAAAACGATAATCGGTACCTGCTTAGATAATCTCTCACCTGGTAAATTACGTTGTCATGGACAGGGGTGGCATCGTTTGCTGGGCAGATATAATTGGGGCTAAGTATATTGCCTCAAGACTGAACACATGGACAAAAGCCCATGGCGACTTTTTTAAGCCCTGTGCTTTTCTGGAGGAGCGCGCCTCAAGTGGTGTCAAATTGGTATTCATTTCTCCTACCTGGATCTGATTTATGACATTCCAGTTAATTGCAGTTATAGTTTAAGCTTTGCTTCAACCACATGACCAAAAAATGCAAGTATGAGCATTAATTTGTATGTATTTCAATTTCTGTGCAGAGCGCCCCAATTCGTAATTCCATGTCTCGCCTGTAAGCTCTATCCAGGATGCCAGTGACGTTAATACGCCCATGGTATCGTCAGCTCTGAGAATTTGGTGATTTATTAATGTAGGTGCAAATGTTGAGCACCTCGTATATAAGGGGCACTATTATATTTTGCCACGTCATTATTGATGATGCAGCGTTTCTATCATATCAGAAGATCATTAGCTTGCCACATGCTCTGTGGTTCTGTGGTTGCCAATCTTACGCTAATTTATTTCAGGCTGTCCTTTTTCAGCTTATTGATGAAGATTGAGAGGTCATCTTAATTAAGAGGTTTAAGCTCCATAATTGGACTGCATTGGTAACACCAACATAATGCTGGCTGAAGGGATCTTAGGTGCTTTGAGCATCAATCTTGGTGATGTAGGTTTGCAAGTCTAATTTGTGTAAGTAAAAAACCCTGTCATTAGATGCAATCCTATGTAACTTTTGAAGGACCAAAAACAGCCTTCTGAGAGCCCCACCTCCCTTGGATTAGTCAAAGATTCAAGTCCCAATTGACAACTCTTGACGTACAAGGGTTGTGCTAAAGCAATCTCTTCTTCCCACCTTTTTTCCATTTATCTCTCTTCATTTTGCATCTCCTCTTCTTGCTTCCTAGCATCTTATGTATTTGGCTTGCCTCTCTTCTTACCTTTGTGTTTGCTCCCCACCTATTATGTAGGTACTTTTGCTATTCTTGTGTGGTTCTTCCTACATGACATTAAACCATTGATGTCTCTTCGACACCTAGATGTATTTACCTCAAACTTCAAGAGCTAATTGATTAAAGGACAAACATAGAATTGATTATAATATTGAATGTATTTCATTGTAAAATAATCTTATGAATTAAGGCAAAAAAGTGTTTCTTTTAAGTATGTAGATTGGAAAAAAAACAATAGATATGGATTCTACAAATGATGCTTTTTATAAGCATTTATAAGTGCATCATCATTTTAAGGCTTATAGCAAGGAAAAATTCATTGGTTAAGTATTTTGAATGATTTCAATGAATTAGTTGATGCATTTTGAATCATTATTATTATTTTTTACTTATTATTTTTATATGAAATATATTTTAAAGCAAAAAATATTTTTTTATTTAAATATATTAAAAAATTAGTATCATTTTAAAAACTTTAGTATAATTTGTTTGGCTCTTATTTTAAGAGCCTGTTGAAAAATAGTCTAAAATTAATATTATCTTGTTATGTAAAAATTAGCCTAGGAACACACTAGGCATCTAACTATGGAAGGATTTGACCTTACCTTGAAGTTGGATTTATAATCCAAAACAATGCATAAGGTGTTTAAAAACACCTTTTTGACAATCTTAAATAATTTAAATAAGCTTCTAATTATCCTAAATACTTCTTATCAACTTAAGAAAAATCTTAGATATATCTTATTAAATTCTAATCAACTCTAAGTAAAATTTTAAATAATCTTTAATAACTCTAATTAAATCTTAAAAGAATCCTAATCAATCTAACAAAATCCTAAAGAAATCCTAATCAATTTTTAAAAAATCCTAAAAAAATCCTAATATTCTTAAAAAAAATCTAATAAATTCTAATTAAATTTTAATCAAATATTAAATAAATATTAATAAATCTTAATAAATTTTAATTAAATCTCAATCAAATCTTAATTAATTCTATATAAATTCTAAATAAATTTTAATTAAATTTTAATTAAATTTTAATCAAATATTAAATAAATCCTAATCAAATTTCAATCAAATCTTAATCAAATCTTAATAAAATCATATAGTAGATTTAAAATTTTAATAATTATTAAATTAACTATTTGTTAAAAACACAAAAATACAAAGCAAGAGACTTAAACTAAAAAGAAGTTTTAAGAAGAAACCAATAAAGACTTGAATTATTTAGATGAGTGCACGAACAATATCAAAAAATGTGAGCTAGAATTTTAAGAGATGCATTGTCAACACTAAAGAATTCTTCAGCCTTAATCCCAATAGATATCCCTATCTAAGAAGCTTCTTAAGCAACTTTCATTAAATTAGAAAGCTTCTTGAACAACTTCTATTAACTTGGAAGCTTCTCAAGCTCCTTTTATTTACTACAAAACTTCTCGAGCCTCTTCTACTAATTAAAAAAAATTTCTAGCAACTTCTACTAACTAAAAAATCTCTAAAATGTTCTAGAAGGTTCTGTGAACTTCCAAAGTATATATCCCTAATACTAATTAAAAAACCTCTAAAATATTCTAAAAGATTTTGTGAACATCCAAAATATATGTTCATAACATTATCCCTTTCTATAGCAAAAATCTTTCTACATATGTAAAAAATCAAGAATATACTATACCAATGAAGCTATAAATTTTGTTTTCCATTCTTTGACAATAAGTTGTATTAATCTTTAAAGAAATTACCTATGGTCTTAAGCTAGTATCTCCATTGTTGAAAAATTCTATTCAAAGATTTGATTTTTATTATAGCCTTCAAAACATCCTCCAAATATGATCTTAAGCTTAAAAGGATTCACCTTTCTAAGCTTAAGCAATATCGCTAAAGCTCAAGCATTAGAATCAAGACTTATATGGTTGGATGTTGCTCCTAATGGCTCTAATTATGGTCATACTTGGCGCTCAAATGTATCATCCTTACTTTATTCAATCAAAGGTTGTGAAAACTATACTAATTTTTATGAAGCTTGTATAATAAGTAAATCTTCTCAACCTTATTCTGCTAAATTTTTCAATACTTGAAAGTTTGATATGGTGATTAGCTTACTTCTATAATTCTATTCTATCTTGGAATAAATGACTGTATATTAATGAAAGCTTTGATTTTATTCTTCTCCTCTTATAGATATTTTTCAAATCCAATCTTCACCAAAAAAATTATTATTAAACATATTTGAATTTGTGGAGATAAAATCGATGAAATTTTTATATATTTTAAGGCGCATTGACAAGATTTTTAATTGATTCTTATATGTGCTCATTAATATCATAACTGCAGCAATGAATAAGAAATTTCAATTTATCCCATGTTTTTTATGAATCAAGCATTTTTTCAAATTCATATTTTTCATGATTTTTGATTTTGATACTAGGTGGCAATTATTAAATTCTTTTTGAATCATGTAATTTTTTATAAGATTTCAACAGAAATTATGAAAAATAGATATATCTTCATAAAAGAAGATAGTATATCATTGAATTAATTTATTTTTGGATGAAAAATGGTTCTAACCTCTGATAGTCCAGTTTATTGCATAGTTGCTTGGTCTTGATGTTCTGTTGAAAAAACCATATTTTATCTTCAATATAAAAAGCAAGTGATTGATTTTTGAATTTATTTACAAATGTCTTCTAAGTATCTTGAATTGCTTGCAATTGAAGCTTCAAGGTTGTTTGGTATTACAATAGATGCTTTGAAAATCTTTTAGCTGTTGGATTATTGTTCTTTGGCATATTACATAAATCAAACTTCAGATAATATTCATAATTGAAATAAAATAGTGTTTGTTGAGTTGAAGTATGAACATTATTATTATATATAAATTCCACTAATAATAAATATAAGATCTAATTATCTTATTAATAATTGATACTACATCATAAATATTACTTTATAATTTAATTAATATATTTTATTTGGTTGTTAATTTGAAGATAGAAAGTTGAAAAAAATTTAATATTTACTTTTAATATTTCAAAAAAGCATCTCCAAAACTTAGATACAAATTAGGATCCTTGATCAAATATAATATCATCCAATAAGCTATGATATTAATATATATTGTCAAAAAAAAGCCTTGTTGTCTCTTCATTAAAAATAGTCTTCTTACAAAGAATAAAATGAACCATCTTTGTGAATCAATCAACCACCACAAGGATGTTGTCCAATAAATTGTATGGCAGTAGATCCGTAATGAAATCCATCAAGATAAAAGATCATGACCATCTTAAAACAAGCAAGGATTATAAGAATCTATAAGGGCAATATTGAGGATTCTTCGACCTTGAATAGATGTCTTAAGAGAGCACAAAGTTCTTAACAACCTTTTATATTTGAATCTACTAAAAATCTCAAAAAATAAGTTCCAAGGTCTTATTAAATCTAAAATGATCCACAGTTGGAAAGTCATAGTAAGATTGAAGAATGTGCATTTGAATTGATTTTTTTAGGATATATAAATGTTCTTCAAAATATAGAAGGTCTTCTTTAAATTTAAACTTGTCAACATTTTTATTGAGGTGATGCTTGATATCAAGGATTAAAGTATCATTAGTGGTTGCAATATGTACCTCATTAAGAAAACTAAAATTAATAGGTGCCAATGTTATAGTGGCACAAAGGCAAAATTGCTCTAGCTTCAACAAAGTTATATATTGTTAATCAAACATTGCTTCTTTTGTCCTTGGTATAAAATATAATTTCTTTGATAAAGCATCGGACAATCCTTGTGTCAAGGACAATAACTAGATGAAATCAAATAAACAAGTGAGACCTCTCTCAAAGAAATAAATATAAAAAAATATATGTATTAAAAAGAAACTGGAATGGCTAATGCCAAAAGACAAGACAACTAGAGACTCTTGAACTAGACTAGAAACAAGAAAGGAGTTGACAAGAGTGAAGAAGGCTTCACTCTTGTCTCTATTTATACTATCTACCTAAGAGCTAAGTGGCGACATTCTATAGGACCTCCAACACATATCCAATTTACAAGATACATGTCCAAGTTGCAAGACACGTGTCGAACTTACAAGGCAAGTTTCCTATATGTTCGCCACGTATTTAGCTTAGTCTTCAAGCTACCAACATGTGCGACATGTGGCTAACTTATTGACCAAGTTTCTAATCCAAAAGTCTACTACGGACACTTATAAAGTCAAAGCAGCGTCTATGAAGTTTCTAGGAAGTTTCTCTAAAGATATTATGGAATTAACCTGCTTTTATCTTCTTTTATCTAGTTCTATCTGATCATATAGGTAACTATGTATATGTCCGTGACATTACCCCCCCTTTAAAGGACGAGTTCCACGAGGAGCGGTGATTACATGTGTAGAAAGTCTAAGATGCGGCGAATAGTATTTGCCACATATTCTGATCTTTGTTCTCTTCGAAGGTAATTGATGGGTCCTCTCAGCCATCGATAGTGTCCCATTCCAGGGCGAAAAGACCACCCTGTTATTTGATCATTGTTGTGACCTTCATAACTTCCTTCAAATGTCACATCTGGAACACCGTCAGGAGTTGTTCCTATCTCCAATAAAATCACCAAACATCGAGAATCTCTTCCAAGGTCGTGATACCAAACACGTTGTATCTCGCCATCTATTCGAGGAAGAACATGTCATTCTTGAAGATCTTCATCTCGGTTGCGTCGTCTTGAGGGTTGTGATAGTCGCAATGTCTCGTCCGGTAGGTCAGCAAATGAAGGCTCTTGAGTCAAATCCGCTGGCTGTTGATTCTCCATCTCCTTAGCGTCACAAAATACAAAGAAGCTACAAACAAGGATAGAAAGTTGAATGTTATTTTGCCTACATCTTGTTTCTTTTATAGGAAAAGTCTTCATCTTGGTTTCGATGGATGTTGTTGATGAAAGGTCTCCACCTTCCTCGCTGCATTTGCCAGATTTTTTGTTGGTTCCCATGTGCGCTCACTAATATCGTATCCGTGCCGGTGAATAAGATATTTCAACTTATTTCGGCGCCGCCTTGAATCTAAGACGTCTTCTATTTCAAATTCGTCATTATTGTTCACTTCTATAGGAGGAGGTGGCACTTGTCTTCTTCTTGGTATGTTCACTGTCTTATATGGTTCAAAAAGAGACACGTGGAATACAGGATGGATCTTCATAGACTCTGGTAGGCGTAATCGATATGCAACTGGATTAATTTGTTCAGAAATACGAAAAGGTCCAAACTTACGATAGTCCAACTTGTCACAAGATCGCGTAGTCTTGATATTGCGACGAAGTAGCCATACCTTATTGCCTACATTGAGTTGTGGTTGTTTCTTTTGATATGCATTAGTATTTATGTTTTGTCGTTCTTGAGCTTCCTTTAATTGTGCCTTCATTGTTGTATGTAGTTCTGACAAATGATTTACCAAGTCTTCCGCCGCAGGATTGTCAACTTTCGAATAGTCAAAAGTATCAAGTCGTGGATGGTAACCATAATTGGCAAAAAAAGGTGTTTGTTGTGTAGAAGAATGTACCGTATTATTATAAGCAAACTCTGCCAATGATAAAAGAGTTGTCCAATCATCTTATTGGTAGTTGATGGTACATCTCAAATATTGTTCCAAGACTTGATTTACGCGCTCCGTTTGTCCATCAGTTTGAGGATGGAAAGTTGAAGATAGCTTTATATCCACCTTTAGAATCTTGAAAAGCGTTCTTCAAAATCTCGATACAAACTGAGTGTCCCTATCCGATATAATATCCTTAGGTAATCCATGATAGCGGTAGATATTGTCAAGGAAAAGCTTAGCTGTTTCTTTGCATGTGATAGATTTTTTACATGGTATAAAATGTGCCATCTTAGTGAAACGATCTACTATCACGAATATAGAGTCATAAAAACCTGAGTTTGGAAGATCCATGATAAAATCCATAGACACAGAAGACCATGGTTGTTCTGGAATGGGTAATGGCTGAAGAAGTCTGTAGAGTCAGTGGCGAGGAGTTTTTGATCTTGAACAAACATCACATGTTTTAACAAAATCTTTGACTCCCTTCCACATTTGAGGCCACCAAAAATCTCTAGATATCAACTCTAGAGTCTTATTGTACCCAAAATGTCCTGCTGCTGGGAAGTCATGACGAGCTTGAAGAACACGTAATCGTGTTTCACCTTTTGGAACATATAAGCGCCCTTTGAAATAGAGTAGATTTTTCTTGAACTCAAACTTCGAAATATCATGAGACTTAGAAGAATTATTCTTAATTTCATGAATAAGAGGATCTGAGGACATACTTAACTGGACTTGCTTGAGAAAAGTTGAATCAACAGTTAATGTTGATTTCGTTGCCTGAAGATGAAATTGCTCTGGCTTCAAGAGAGTCGTCTTTATTGATCAAAATTTGCATCTCCTTCTTTTGGTGCAAGATAAGAACGTCTAGAAAGTGCATCGGATAGACCTTGTTGTTTTCCTGGCCGATATGTAATAATGAACTCGAATCTTGATAGAGACATGCTCCAACGAGCCTGACGACAATTCAACACGCGTGTTGACATGAAGTACTCGAGGTTCTTGTGATCCGTATACATGGTGACTGGACTAGAAGCGCCTTCTAGATAATGACGCCATTCTTGAATAGAATCCATAATTACGAGAAGTTCCTTATCGTGGATTTTGTAGTTGATCTCTGCTGCCAAAAATTTCCTGGAATGGAAGGCTACTGGATGGAGTTTGTCATCTGTTCCCATTTGTGACAATACTGCGCCCAAAGCAAAGTCAGATGCGTTTGTTTCCATAAAAAATGCCTTGGAAAAATCAACGCGATACAAGATTGGTGCAGAAGTAAAAGCTATCTTCAAAGCTTCAAATGATGCTTCTGCTTCTTTACTCCACTCGAGCTTGTCCTTACAAATCAAACGTGTAAGTGGGGCTGCAACTTGAGAGAAGTTCTTGATGAAGATTCGATAGTAATTGGCAAATCTTAAAAAACATTGTACATCCCTTATTGTTTTTGGAATCTTCCAATCCATGATTGTTTGGACTTTCTTATGATCCATCATGAGGCCATCATTCGAGATGATATATCCTAAGAAGTCAACTTGAGTAGTGTGAAATACACACTTTTCCATCTTGATATACAATCCTGTTTCTCTGAGTTTTTGTAAGACATGACGAACATGTGTTTCGTGCTCTTCGATATTCTTAGAGTAGATTAAAATGTCGTCTAGGTAGCAGACAACAAAATCATCTAAGAATTCATGAAAAACATTATTCATGAGATGTTGGAAAGCAGCTGGTGCATTTGTGAGTCCAAAAGGTATAACATTATATTCGAAATGTCCATACCTTGTTCGAAATGCAATTTTCCATTCATCTCCTTCTTTAATACGAACCAAGTTGTATGCTCCTCATAGATCTATTTTTGTATAGATCTTAGCTTGATTCAGTTGATCAAGAAGTCCAGAGATTAAAGGTAGTGGGTACCTGTTCTTGATAATGATCTTGTTAAGTCCCCGATAATCCACACACATTCGTAATGATCCATCTTTTTTCTTCACAAATAGAATTGGAGCTCCTGCAGGAGATTTGAAATGGCGTATAAAGTTCTTGGCCAGATTCTCTTCAATATACTCCTTGAGTTCAGCTAACTCATTTTGTGATAAATTATAGATTGGTCCAAAAGGAGGCTGAGATCCCTCTTTGAGATCAATCGAACAATCATATAGGCGATGCTCCGGAAGAATATCAGCATTCTTCTTCTCAAAAACATCTTGATAGTCTCGGTATTGGCTTGAAATGCCACTTGAAGCCTTTCCACTATCAGAAATGGGTGTTGCGTAAATAGCAAAAGTTGGTTCTTCTTTTGCTGCGTGTATAAAAGCTTTTGCACCTATTAGTACAGGTTTTATTGTACCAAGCTTGTAGCTTTTTACTGGATCGGTAGGATGTTTAATAATATCCTAGAAAAAATCAAGTCTACGAGAATTCCGATCTATTTGAGGGTTATATTTTTCTAGCCATGACAAACCTAGAATAACTGGATTAGATGGAGATTTAATTATATTAAAGGTTACATAGCTATTA